>CAXKVX010001469.1:0-76684 GCA_964058865.1 Eleocharis quinqueflora
GAGAGCTTGGTTTGGAAAGTTCTGTATGGCAATGAAGAGCTATGGCTATCAACAGGGGGACTCGGATCATACAATGTTCTTCAAGAGATCTAAAGGTAAAATTACAATTTTAATAATCTATGTCGATGATATGATTATTACAGGGAATGACAAGGTTGAAATTGAGAGACTTGAAGGAAAACTGAATCAAGAGTTCGAAATGAAAAATCTAGGAGGTCTAAAGTATTTCTTGGGAATTGAAGTCTCTCGAAATAAAACTGGTATAACCCTTTCTCAAAGACAGTACATACTTGATCTCTTAGCTGAAACAGGTATGCTTGAATGTACACCTGCTGAAACACCAATGGTTCAAAGTGTAAAGCTTAGCAACAAGCAGGATCAAATACCTACAAATAAAGAAAGGTATCAAAAATTAGTAGGGAAGTTGATTTACTTGTCACATACACGACCAGACATTGCATATGCAGTAGGAATTGTGAGTCAGTTTATGCATGACCCCAAGGAAGAACATATGGATGCTGTTGTTAGAATCATACGATATCTCAAAGGAACCCCAGGTAAAGGTGTGACATTTGGAAAGAATGGACACACGAATATTGAAGGATACACTGATGCAGATTGGGCAGGAGATATTGATGATAGAAAATCAAGATCAGGTTATTTCACTTTTCTTGGTGGAAACTTGGTAACCTGGAAAAGTAAGAAGCAAAACACAGTGGCTCTGTCGAGTGCTGAGGCAGAATTCAGAGGTATTCGCAATGGAGTACAGGAACTAATGTGGTTAAAAAAACTACTAGAAGAAATTGGATATGATCTAACGGAGGAGATGAAATTATTCTGTGATAACCAGGCTTCAATCCAAATATCACAGAATCCGGTTCAACATGACAGAACCAAACACATAGAGGTAGACAGACATTTTATTAAAGAAAAAATTGATGCTAAACTTATTTCTTTGCCATTTGTGAGGTCACATGAACAGGTTGCTGATATCCTCACCAAGGCCGTGGCGAGTAGGGAGTTTAACAAGGCACTCGAGAAACTAAAAATGAAGGATATCTACGTGTCACAGTGAGGGGGAGTGTCAGGATAGGCACTATGACACGTTGGAACAGAATTGGAAACTTAATCATACGCATCAACAGATTAAGGCAGGAATCAAGAATTGGAGGAATGTCTTCAATGTAATTGATAGGCTGTAGTTTACTTTCTTAAATTAGTAGATTGCTAGTCTGTACTCCCTCTAGATAAAGGGACGATTTGTGAAAGAATAAAAGTAACTCGGAAATACAAAAAACCTATGTAACACAATTTTATGTATCAATAAACAAAGGGAGGGAAGGGAGATTCTTGGGAGTGATTGTGTTCTTTACTTTTGTCAATCTATCGCCGCGTCGTTGGCTTTATTGTATGATGATGATGCAGCAAATGACTTTCCAGTCTGAAGCTCACTCGTCAAGTCGAGGTAGATATACGCGCACTGAGACAGCAGACTGCCCTGAGGTGCACCATTGTACTGTCTGGCGAGGTCATTTGCTTGTCTATTGGCCGCAATAGCAGCGTCTAGTACGATATCAAATGCTATTAGAGAGAGAGTATCGATCCTCGTGGCTTGTTCGCTGCGTGGATCCGACAAGAGTACTGATTTGCATAAATCCAGGTTTTCTGTATGGTTGCATATTGTTGTGACGAATTGCTCGTCTGCCGATGTGCTCGACAGAGACACGAGGAAGATGATTGAAATGAAGAGAAATATTGGGCAGTTCATATTCATCTTGACACAGAGAACTTCACTTCAAAGTTTAAAACAATCAGGTATTTAATCCAAACGATAGATTGTTGGGTCAGTATATATAGAGTGGTAAATTTGCTTGAATGAAAAAAAAAAAATGATGTTGAATTTTTAGGAAAGAAAAATGCACTTATTAAGGGATTCACATTCATTGTAAGATTTGTGTTCAGGCATTTGAGCTGTATATGCATGTATGTATAATGCATATTTTCCTGAGTGGCACGGGCATCTATATCGGATTCGGATGCAATCTATCATCAATTGGCAGGGATCTACTTTGCAAATATGACATCCGTGCAATCTACGCAATTTGGGAAACAAAAAAGGTATGGAATTATGTGTTATTTAAGCACACGAAATCTCGTGAGATTCAATTCAGCCCAACAGGCCCTTATTTGTCTTATGGATTGGAATTTTGAAGGCCCGATTAATAATCACATTATTATTATACTTTTTTAGACGGAAAAAGGTGAAACCCATAATAACATTATTAAGAGAAATCAATCCAACTTCATTCAATTCCTATCGTTTGATTGCATCGAGATTCGTATCATTGATTTCAATCAAACGATAGAAATTGAGTAGAATAAGTAAGGAGTACAAATCTAAATGTACATAAATTTTTGCCTTTACTTTCTTCGTGACTTCGCTCAAATCTCAAGCAAAAGAGGAAAATAATCAGAAAAAATTCAAAGAAAAGTATATATTGTTGATTTACATCTCATGAGGTAAGAAAATTTCTGCTATAGGATATGATTTGAATTTTACATGCGTCATTCAAACACATTGCAGTATTGCACAATTGACTTGGTTCATCCCATTTATAAGTTGGAGTTTGACGATCATAGCTACATGCCTTAATTGCTTCAAAAATTAATTTCATAACTTCATTAGTTATGTTGATTGTTGAATATATATATTTTAACAGGGAGCTGATACGCAGATACCAATATGAATACTGACTATCGATACTGATGTTATTATGCACATTTAGTTGAGTTATTATGCACATTATTTGAGTTATTATGTATGTTATTTTTGTACTAAAATAAGTATTCATGATATTTAATGTACTGAAATAGTTTGCATGTTTTTTGAGTTATTATGCACATTATTTTGTTAACATGCATAATAATTTTTTCAGTACAAAAAAACATGAAATAACATGCAATAACTCAAATAATGTGCATAGTAACTCAACTAAATGTGCATAATAACACCAGTATCGATAGTCGGTATCAATATTGATATCTACGAAACATTATCCATTTGAACAAACAAACATGTGTATATGCTAATTACAAGGCACAATAACTAACTTTAGTATGTGATTCTTTGAATGGTGAAAATATTTTTTTTAACTTATATAATATATTTGAGTTAGGTTATGGTACTTACTTAAGCATGAGACTCTACCGTGCTTATGCTTACGATTTATATCTTGAATTTCAAAATGCAAATGATCGAGATATGAATCGTTGAAAATATTTTCCACGCTATAATCTACTTGTGGGCCAAAATTTTATTTTATTTTTATAATTTTTATGCTATTTTATCGTATGAGTGAAAAATTTCATTATGTTTGAGACTTATGGATTAATAAAATTTTCACCAATCTAGTAAACAAAATTAAAACAATGATTTGGTTCCTAAATATATTTTAGTATTGACAACATTTTCAACTATTCGAATTGATCATTTGTATTTTGAAATTCTAGATATGATTCATTAATTTTGGATATTAGTAAATTAGTATTTGGCTGCAATCTCATATTTTGAATGAAATTTTCGAAAGATAATGAAATAACGGGGTTAGACGCATAATTGATCTTGAAGTAAATATAATTAAATTAAATTAAAAATAACTACAACGGCTAAAATAATAATAATGAACAACTCAAAAGTTACATTCCCAACGAATTTCATATAAATGTCTTTTTTTTTTTTGCAATTTAGGTTACAGACAACTTGCATAATTTTTCAATTTTATTGATAATGTAACGTATGTGCGTTGTAACTTCATCCGCTGTAACAAAATAATGTAAACGGCCGGTGCACCTTCCGTGTTCTTAACAAAAATATTCTTTAAGCACTTATTATTTTTTATTTATCATGGTCAATAATTTCTTTATATTAAAGTCTTTTAGGAGGGAAAAAAATTATATTTTTAATTTTTTTTAAATATTTCTTTGAATTTATAAAATTGGCTCAAAAATAATAATAAACTAATCAATATTTATACATAAATCTAAGTCATTTTAAAAAAAATCATAATAGAGAAAAATCCCCTATGAGAGATATTGATATAAATAAATTATTGAGCATGATAAATAAAATATAAAAGATGTCTAAGAATGTTTTTGAGTTAAAAGCACATGAGACCCTCGTGTTCTTAGAAGCACAATAAGTTTACCCTATTTACTATATTATTTTTGTAAAATTATCATTTGTGTTATTATTATTATCTTATTATCGTTTTTTATTATTGTATTATTATTAAAGACTTACTAACTGTTCCTCGCATATTGTCTCTCTTAAAATTCTTCCTAACTAATTGTTAGTTATAGATAATGATCGAGTTATTGGCTTATTGCTAATGATTGATGTTTTTCATGTGCGTGCAAGCAAGTTCACCCATCACTTTTCACTCAAGTCTTTATATCAGATATTACAAGTCTACTTACTAGTGTTGGCAAGTCTAAATATTTGAAAATAATATTTTTTAATAAACACACTAATTATAATTCCAAACGTCTCAATAGTATTGATGAAGTATGTATAGTAATGATGAAGTCTTTATTTGTTGTTTCAAATAAAAAAGTATTGGTTTTGAACATCACTACCACTTGATTCACATTTTCTCATCTCTAATAGGAACAAGCCTTAATAGTAAAATAACATAATCTTAATATTAACATAATTAAATCCTAAAATTAACAAAGCATAAGATTTCAAAATTTAACATAAACAAGACTTAATACTACCACAAAATATCAAATATAAACAAACACAAGTTTTACAAATCATCATATATTTTAACAAATCTTAATACTAAAAACAACAACTTTGTATATTTCATCCACAAAATCATATTACGAGAACATTCAAACCTTAATTATCCAAACAAATGTGGTTTTAGAGTTTTGAAATTTTCAAAAGATGATATTGTGCCCAATAACTGCATTAAACCAAACAAGTGTTAATAACAATAACATGCAAGTCTTAATATTAACTCAAGATTTAATATTAAACAAGGCTGGAATTGAAATAATCAAGGCCACATAATACATGAAACAAAGCTTTATAGTGAAAATTGCATTTCAATATATATTAGATAACACAATTCTAAAAGTAAATCAATATGAACGAAAATTAAATCAACTTTTTAGTCTATATTTGACACAATATTAAACAAGGCTGAATATTAAAATAATCAATGTTATATAGTACATGAAACTAGTTTTTTGTATTAAGAATTACATTTCAGTATATATTATAAGAAAATAAAATATTATTAGTCTATATTTCATACAAGACCATGTAGTACATGAACCAAGTCTTTGTACTTTGTAGTATCTCAATATAGTCTTGATATCTAACATTTTAACATTTGTAATACTAATATAGAAGTTCATCAAGTCTTTATATTCACATGACAAGTCATAATATTAACAAAATTTAAGTCACTATACTAGTTAAAGAAGAAAAATCTAAATGTTGTGTTTATCTTTTAAAATTTAATAATAGTGAAACAAAGTTTTAATATATTTATAATTTTTTATATATTATCAAATTTCAAACAAATATCGACAAGAAAGCTCTCTAAAACTCATTTTCATACATCTTCACATCTTTTTTCTAGATAAACTCTTGACAAAATAATTGTCACTATATGATATCTATTATAGATTCTGAAGATGCTATTGAAAATGGCGATTAATGTCAAATTGAAGCATCTTTTACAACATTTCAGACGGAAATATGAAAAATGGAAACATAACAAATGAAAAGTTAACAAGCTAATGATAAATTCCAATACTTAATATATACATTCTTAATATAAATCACAATTATTTTTATCAAAAATAAAATAAGATAATTGAAGAAGAAGAATCCTATCAATTTACTTGAGAAGCTAATTGTTTTTTTTTTAGGGAAGAGAAGCTAATTGTTGGAGAATCAACGAGTTGAATTAGATTGATTACAAGTCTTAATATTGTAAATTGCAAGCAAATATACAAATACTTATAAAATGATGGAAGAAGAATAAAATGACTTTTATTTTAGTACAAATCAGTAGAAACATACAAATTTACTTTTATAAGTCTAAATAGTACAACTATAACTCTCACTACAGGATAAGTAAATTCTCAATACAAAATACAATACAATTCATATTTATATCTCATAGATAAAAACATAATTAAAGAAAATTTGTATCACATTACGTGGTAAGAAATCGTTCAGGAATCAATGTATTGATCATCGAGGAATACAAATGTATCAAGTGATGAAAAAAAATCAATGAATAATGAATGAAACGAGCAATTGAGCAGTGGGTCCCCTACACTAAATTTTATTTATAGTACCAAATGTTATCGTTGCATATTTGAGAGGAGATTCTAACTAACTACTGTGTTATAATTTGTAAAGATAATATAATTATAATAAATAAATAAATGTCAAAGTCCGAAGACGAATTATAAAATAGAGAAAGGCAAAGGTCTTCTGCTATGATACGCATGTCAAAAGGCTAGCAAATTTCCATTCAACAATTCAACGATAGCAGGTAATGAAAATATAATGTTCAAACGAATTTGCCACGCGTCGCACCCGGAGAAGGAAAAGAAAAGAAAAATGACACTGTTCACAGATGAACAGTGCCAATGTTCGAAAATGATATAGAGTAATGAATGGATTGAGATCGATAAAGTGATACGATGCAATAAGATGAATTGGAGCAATCAAAGCTTCAACGCAATCTTCAAAAAATGATTCGAATTGAGATGAAGAGGAAATGATGACTTGAATAAAAGATGGAGAAGAACGAGGGGGAGTAAAGCATCAATCCAGAAAAAAATGGTGAAGAAAGCGAGATTTGAGGAACAAATGCGCGACGAGAAGCAAGATCCGAGATCAGAGCCGATGCAGAGAAGAAAGGAAAGACGATTTGAACCAGATGGAAAGAAAATTCAAAACACGAGATGAGATATCGAATTTGTACTTCCAACAGTATCATCTACCATACAACGAACAATGATCCCATCAATGCGCTTGACGTGAAAGACAGCGATCATGCGAGTAGGAGAGGTGGCTATCGTCATCACTAGAGGACTTACTAGTGATCTTCTCTAGAACCTTCGGGGCTATGGCGTCGACGTTTCCTTGCATCGAGTTGTGCTTCGCTAGGACCACTGTTCCCCTCGCCACCACGACGTAGAGTATCGACATCTCTCTCTCCAAATTGATTTGATCTTTGATTGATTGGTTTCAGATGGATGAGAGAGAACGAGGGAATTTAATTGATGTCAGATTTGCTTTTCAGACATGGATGGTAGGATGGAGGAGTGAAAAATGCAATTGATGAAAACTGAATTTTGAACATTGTCGAAAAGTACTTCATCCATAGCAAGAGATGCATAATGAGAATGGGAAAATAAAAAACCATATAATTTCTCTTATTATTATATATAAAATAATACTATAATTTATCATTTATTATTAATATTTAAAAAAAATTAAAATAATAAATTAATTTATTCATTTTCTCAATCAATATTCAAAACATGCAAATCAAATACAAAATTAGTACTATTTTCATAATATTAAAAATAAAAAATGTTAACTATTTCAACTAATTTAAATAGCATTATTTCTACATTAATCATGCATAATCCAAATGCACCCTAAATTGATTTACATTTTCCATTACTTTATTTCTTTTTATAACATTTTTTGTTTTTGAAATGAAGTATCCAACAATTGTGATTTAGAATACATTCTAATTCTCAATGGGTGACGAAAAAATTTAAGTTGATGAAAAATCTAAGAGCATATTCATTCCTCAAACTCTTGTAGTTTTTTAATAATTGTCAAATCAATTTTAAAAATTTTATTTATTTTTTATTTCTGAATCTTTCATTTTTAAAACTAAAAAATTAAAATTTCTTATTACATATCAACAAATAATACTAGTATTTTGAAAAACCAATTAATTTTAATCAATAATTAAAACACGTCAAAATTTATCAACTTTAGAGCAAAGTTATTAAATAAAAAACTCTGAACTAAAATTACTAAATAAAAACACATATACATTTCTGAAATTCAATTAAAAATTACCAAACTTAAAAAATTTCAAAAATAAAAATACTCTAATAAATAGATTGGAGTCTCTTGCAATATATTCTTTTTATTTTTCAATCAACAGTAACTGTAATACATAATTACACCACTATTTTGATGGATTGGATTTTGTCAAAACTTGTTGATGCCACCAAATCTGAATCATAAGAAATATCTCCTCTTATGTATATGACATAACTAAAAAAAATGAAATCATTCACGATTTTGGATCTCAGTAAATTAGAATTTGTCAACAAATCCGTATTTGGAACGGAATGCTGAAAGATAACGCAGATTAATCGCATCATAGATCCAGTATAAATACAAATATTTTAAAACAACGAGTACAAAATTTAACAAAAAAAGAAAAATCAAAAGAGCAACTCAGAACTACATTCCCATAGATTGTCTTCAGTGGATACCTCATAGTGCAAGGATAACATACGGTTTTTAATCATCATAGTTGCTCTGAAATTAAATAAACAAATAACAATATAGCTAAATTTATACAGAAGTAACATCTAATTAATTCAATCACAGCTGGCAATATTGCTCGTTAGAAAAGAAATAAAATATAGGAGGAAAACGAAATGGCAAAGGATTTAAACAGCAAAAATATATTCTTAGATCCAACAGAAACGCAATTGAATCACAAAACCTCCATCGCTCCATTAAAAAATATGGCTATGAGTACCGAAAAAGGTTTGGAACTTTATCTAGTGAAGAACAAACCAAAAATGACTTCAACAGGATAAAGGATAGGGTACTAAACAAAATCTTATTTGGGAACGATTCGCACAAAAGAAAAAATAATAGATCGTACCAGATCCAAACCATTAACACAAAATACACAGTTTGAAATAGAAAAGCATGTAATCAAATCGAGAGCGCAACAGCGGCTATGCAAAGAGAGAGCGAGAGAGGCGACTCTCCGATCTAGGGTTTTCCCGAATTCCTCTGCGACGGAAATATCTAAGCATTTTTCTAAACTGGCTTCGATATATACTGTCTGCTTCCAAGGCCATTACGAAATTTACGGGCTCGAACTTTAGAATTTAAAAGACCAAATAACAGGCCGAGTGAGGCCTGTTGAGAGGCCCAATAAGGAATTGCACAGGAGGTGTATTAGCGGAGAAATGGTTCTCTTATCCTACCGAAATCCACTTCCTCATTTTTTTCGCCATTACCGCGTATTATTTCATATTCATTGTTATTCAGACCCGATAACAGGGTCTTATTCTACTACTGACTGTTTATTTTCGATCTTGCAAGTAATTTATATAATACAATGAGCCCGCGAAATCATATCTTTTGGTGTGCCTTTATTGTTTTAGAGGGGTGCAAATTTTGTCTCGATCGTCCGATCTAATTTTAATGCTCCTAATTAAAAAATACAAGAATTTCTCCTACATCATATTATTAGTGGTCGAGCGTCCGATCATAATCCGACGGTTCTGATGAAAGCACACCTTTTTGTGCAAAAATGCACTAGAGGATATTTTTCCGTGAGCATGTGCAATCCATTTGTACCGTCTATTTAAATTGAACGGTCAGCAGCAAGATAACAAGACTCTATTATTCCCCAGAATAACTGCAGATACGAACTCATTACCGGATAGCGAGAGAGAAGAAAGGAAAATTTTCATAAAAAGTCAAAGAACAAACTTCTTTAACAGATATGGTCAATGACCTCTACAAATTTCACAGAGGATCAAAAGACGCAAGTAATACTTGCGCTCTTATTTTTTTCATTTTTTTCCAACTCTTGCATTTCTCTAAAAATTTCGAAATAAATTTTACATTTTTAGTAACGGAAATATCCTTAGAAAGTGCTTGGTTTGATTTCTACCCACCTTATCCCTTTCCCATTTTTTTAATTTAATTCATTTTGCTGATTGGCTATTCTCGTTTTGGTGAAAATTGCATTTTTCCAAACTTAGTGGTACTTTTAAACAATTGTAATTCCACGCCGGGGTTAAGAAATGGCCAATGGGACCTTAATTTGTAATTTTGTGGTTCCTGATGTCAAAACGTAGTTTTTATTCAATTTGTTTAGATATAGTATGAATTGGGGTAATATGTATAAGATTTAGTATGAAATGGAACCTAATTTTCAAAAAATTTCAAAATTCATGAACTGCAACAAATATTAGTATTTCACTCTAAATATTTTCCACACTATAAGGTTTTGTGAGCAGGTAGCACAACTACCAACTTTTCTAAATGTATTCTTCACAATACATTTCTGTACAAAATGCCACGCAAAAGCTTCTCAAATAGTCAATTCATATTTTATAACAATTAAGATAACATCTAAACAAATAAAAGGGATAAAGGAAAGAATGTCAAGTTTGTATGAGGATATTAGATATTAAGAAGATTTGATGAAGAAATTGGCTATTTGAGAATTTTTGATGGGTATAGTAAAAATTAACTCATATATTAATGAATAAACTCATCTAATAACTATTTCACCCTGGTGCAGTTCGACTAATTGCAGATAAGTCTCTTTTTTAAGAGCCTAGATATTCTGCACCGCAATCATATTACCGACACTGCAGTGTCTCCTCTATTCTATATGATTGAATAGGTACTAAACAATCTGTCAGTATCATGTTACACCATTTGATGCATACTTTTTCTCATAGGAAATCTGACCAACTTAGATATGTTCACAGAGCCCTCGTTGCACTTGCGGTTTCTCGGAAAATTTTCATAGAAGGTCAAAGTTTCAAAAATTTCAACAGATAAGGTCAAAGAGATCCTAAAAATTGTACAGAGGATCAAGGGTGCAAGTATTACTTGCGCCCCTAGAAAGATTCCAACTTTTTCCTGAATTCAAGACATTTTGGAAGGCAATCTGCCAGTTGTGGGTTCCACCTCTTAGGGGCGCAAGTAATAGTTACGTCCCTGAGAGTATTTGAAAAAAAAATACTGCTATTATTTGAAGTTCAATATTATAATGTTAATAATAATTATTATTAATAATAGTAATATTATACTGAAGTAATATTAATAATAGTAATTATTAATATTAATAATATTGATTAATAAACACAAACTATAATGTTATTGTTAAAAATAGCAAAAAATTATATTGAACCAAAAATAATAATTTTTAGTAATTTCAAACTTCAATATTATAATGTTACTAAGGTAATGTTATAAATATAATAATATGAAATTAGTAGAAAATTAAGTAATCATTTAAGAAATTAATAATAATATATTGTTCAATATTATAATATTATAATGTTACTAAATAGTGAGGGGATTAATTCAATTGAGTTGGTGCAATTCAATTAGGGTATAAATCAAATAAATCGTTCCCTAATCTAAAAATAGTTGTAATTCAATTCAATTAACGAAAATCGTTGGGACATAAATGAGATAAAAGAGTTGCGGAAGCTTTTACTTACTTTTCATCTCCACCAGTCGTCTCTGGTCTCTAATCCAAGCGACGATCGAAAGTTCTTCGGTATGCCTTTTCCCGACGGATCCTTCCAAACGATTCGGGGGTGCTATCCTTTCTTTGACGGTCACGAAATTTCCCGACAAAGTATACACTCTTTAATGGAGAAGAATGTGGTAGCTACGCATCACATGTGCCCTAATCACAAAAATTCTGATCTCGTTGTTACCCCCCTAACGTTTGGAGACCCGAGACCTTTTATAAGGGTCAAAGTGTATCTTGGAAAGATGCTGAATTAATTATCAAATATTTGTAATTATATTATCTCCAATTCTTTTCTAAATCCTAGTATTTACTACTGCAAATACATCCACGCATTTGGTACAAAATTCATTTTATTCAATCAGAAAGATAACGGGTGATCTAGGCAGCCAAAACATGCCTTACATAAAGTCTCTTGCGATCGCAATGAATCTCATTGCGATCGCAATAGACTTGACAACTCCACACTTGACAAGTTCATGCCAGGTGTCCTGCGGTCGCAATGGATCCCATTGCGGTCGCAATCAATCATGCCAAATTGGCAGATTTGTTGCATATCTTCCCCTACTGTATTGTGATCGCAATGAATCTTATTGCGGCCGCAATATATCACGATTTCTGTTATTTTGCTTGGGCTTTGATCCAAAACAAGTTGGGTTTGGTCCAAACAATATTTCTGAACACTAAGACCCATATATACATTAATTGATCATAATCAGTCCATCAATAATTATAATCAATTTAGATAAGTTCTATATGCACTCGTGCCCAAGATCTTGGTGAAATACGTATAATGCCTTGTATATTAATTAATCACATTTAGCGGTATTTCCAGCTGTCACTCCTCGTAACATTAGCGACAGTACATGCCATTATGTAATCATATAACACGTAGTCCAACTTAATTTATTAGAATTAACGTCTTAATTCCAACAAATAGAATATATCAACTTTAGCATTTAAAAATTTTATAGTAATCATTTAGTAACAAATTTAGCATATATATAACTAGTATATTTGTCTCAAACTTTACGAGAAATACAAAATGGTCTAGTGGCGGGAGTTTGGTTAGAGGCGCTGGGCTCGAGGAAGGGCATGGGTTCGAGCCCCCCTGTTGGACCTTTTTTTGCATTATTAGGGGCACAACTATTACTTGCGCCCCTGATGTTACAGTATCATCTGAAATTTCTAGAGAAGTTGAACATTTCAGATCTTAGTAGGGGCGCAAATAATAGCTGCGCCCCTAAAATTTTGGTACATTTACATATATTTTTTGCACCTATGATACCATCACAATTACAAAAAATAGTATCTGAACAAAATAAATGAGTATCTGAATAAAATGTTCATACATTGCCTACAATCAAACTTAATATAAAATCACATTGAGTTCCATAAGATATGACATTTGATCCTACAAGAAAGTGCACAGAAGATAACACATACAAATATTTGTTCATACATTGCCTAAAAAACAGAACACATGCAATTTCTAAAAAAACAAGCTTCATCTTCCCCGTGCTAATTACCTGCGTTAATGAAATAATAATAATAATAATCTCGAACCCATGCACTCTCTCAAAGTCAGCGCCTCTAACCAAATTTCCCTACCACTTGACCATTTTGTATTTATCGTCAAGTTTGAGACTCTTAATCTACTTGTATATGTTCTAAAACTCTCACTATTTATTGAAATAATTAGTAATAAAGTTCCAAACTTCTTTTGAGTTTTTATTTTATTACTATTAATTGTGTTATTAATAAATGTATTAATATTGTCATTAATGTATTATTAATATTATTTCTTTAACTTGTATTATTAATTTTGTATTTATTGGTTAACTTTTTGTCATTATTAATTTTGTATTTATTAGTTAACTTCTTTAACTTGTCATTATTGTATTATTAATATTATTTCTTTAACTTGAATTATTAATTTTGTATTTTATTACTATAATATTGAACTTGAGTATTATTTTTATTTAATAATCAATATTATTATTATTTTTTGAAACAAATGGGGGGCAATCCCATCACTTCCTTTTTATTAAAAATAAGTATAACCGTCTTACAAACCAAACAAACCAACGATTACTCAAGTTTAAACTATTTTCACCCTTTCCTACCCCTGTACCGGCACCGTATCTATGGTACTGATGCACCTCTATTATCTATTTCTCAAACGTTTATTTCTATACCTTCTTTCTATAAGAGTTGAATTATTACACAAAGTTCTATCAAATAAACCCAAAACATTTTGGATTTGTAATTGCCAGCAAACCCAAAGTATAAAAACTAAAATTGGTTGAATAGCGGAATCTCCCATATTAGCCCCAGCTGCACAACTCCACTCCAGAATTGCCTTCATCAGCTGGGCCTAATGCCGACACCCATCTAGACATTCCATCAGCACCACCCTTCTTTGTCAGATCAACATCTTCATCTAGGCTAGTATCCTGAAGACCCTTTGCACCTGTCACTACAGTGCTGTTCCATCCTACCTCTTTAAGCCATTCTCCCAGAATATCCTTTAGCTCCCTGCTCCAACCACCTGCCCAGTACCACAGCAAATTAGTGATCTTACTACGCATCATCACAGATCCAATTTTTGATTTGTTATGAAAACAATGATTATTTCTCTCAATGCAGATGCACCACACTATAGCAGCACTTATATGAAGCAATAAACTCCACTTGATCCCTGTTAGCTGGTAACTGAGTATCCCCATATCCTCAATACATCTAGGTAAACTGTCTAGATGGAAAGACTTTTTAATTTCTCTCCAAATATATCTATTGTTTAGACATATGAAGAAGAGATGATTCACATCCTCATCCCTATCACAATAATTACATTTAATATCACCCTCCCAACCCCTTTTCTGCAAATTGCATTTAACAAGAACTTTTCTCTTGATTAATAACCAGAGGAAGATTTTTATTTTCTTTGGAATTTTCAAACTCCAGATTAAACCAAATTTAAGATTAGGGATGCCACTGAACATTAGCCAGTTATAAAACTTTTTATTATCTATTTTCTTGATTTCCATTTGCTGCCACAAACTTTTGTCATCTTGTTCCTTCAAGGGTATATTAGATTTAACTATTTCCAATATTTCATTTAATTGAGCCCTCTGAACCTGACTCAGCTGCCTCGTGAAGGATAAAGTGAGCCCTCCTTCTTGTAATACATCACACACCAAAATATTTTGATTAGAACAAATGTCAAATAGCATAGGGTATTGTAACTGAAGGGGACTATCCAAACACCACTTATCTTTCCAAAATAAAGTGTTAGCACCATTGCCTATCTCAACAGTTCTGTTTATATCAATGATGTGTTCAAATTCTTTAATACTCTTCCAAAATGGGGACCATGCCTGTCTATTTTTTTATTTATGATATTTTTCTAACAAAATCTGTTTCCACCACCCCTGACAATAGGGGTCTTTCAATCTCCAAATCCATTTACATAATAATGAAATATTCATTGCTTTTAGATTCACTATTCCTAGCACTCCAAATTCCTTAGGTCTGCATACATCTTTCCAACTACACAAATGATACTTTTTCTTATCTCCATTGTGCCACATGAAGTTACTTCTAATCCCATCCAGTTTCTTTACAACACTACAAGGCATCAGGTGGATGCTCATCAGATAGGTGGGTAAAGAAGACAAAACACTATTAATCAAAGTGACTTTACCCCCTAATGACAAAATTGATCCCTTCCAAGACTGTAACATGTATTGAAACCTTTCTATAATCTGGTTCCAATCTGCTTTAGTGGTCTTTTTCCAATGAATTGGTATACCCAAATATTTCAAAGGCCAATTCATTAGTTTACAACTAAATAACTCAGCCAAAGAATTAGCTTTTGAATCAGCAACATTTATAGGATATATTTCACACTTGTTGTAGTTCACTCTCAATTCAGTTAGAGCTTCAAACTCTATAAAAGCCCATTTAATATATTGTATCATGTCTGAATCAGCTTGACAAAAAATTATGGTATCATCTGCATAATGCAGATTAGTTATTTGATTACCATCATCTAAAGGAGGACCTAATCCCTTAATAAACCCCCCTTTTTTACCTTTCTTGATCATACAATTCAAAGTATCAGCAACCAAATTAAATATAATAGGAGACAAGGGATCACCCTGCTTTAAACCCCTTTTAACTTCAAACATTTGAGTTTGATTTCCATTCACATTGATACACATATGACCCCCAATTAGCAACTGTTTGAACCACTGTATTAACCTTTTTGGAAAACCTCTAGATTTTAGCATCTCAAAGAGAAAAGACTAATTCATCCTATTGTAAGCTTTCTCAAGATCTATCTTGAGTACAATACCTTCTTTTCTTTTTTGTTTTGTATAATGAACAATCTCTGACACATATACCACATTATCTAATATAAACTTGCCTTTCAAAAATACAGCTTGTGAATGGTCGATCAGTTCATTGAATAATAATCAATATTATTAATATTAATAATTACTATTATTAATATTACTTAAGTATAATATTATTATTATTAATAACTTTATTAATATTACCTCAGTATAATTTATGTGTTGAAATTTTTGGGTGACCTCTACGAAAAATTTCCCGGTTTCTCACTTCCCACGCTCTCTCTCGATCGCTTTGTCTCGTGCTTTCTCTTCTCTCCCCAACTAACAGTCACAACAAAACAAAATACCTCTCTACCACCTCCGCACGAAACCCTAAAATCTCACTTGAACAGAACTAAGAGGGTTTGAGTCTCTCTCTCTCTTTCTCTCTCCCTGTTCTCGGGCCTTGTGAGTGTTTTTGTGCCTGGTTTTTTCTGAATACTCTTCACCATCAGAGAAATCACACCTTCTGGTTCCCTCTTGCATCGTTTAGCGTGATCCAGAGGTACGTAATATCCGGTTCTCTTAACTTCTTTTGTTAAATTGATTGGTTTTGAGATGGTGATTGTTAGATTGATTGGTTTTCAGATGGTGAAAAGTTTGGGTTACCTTTTCAGTTGATAGCCTAATATAAATTGGACATCTGATTCATTCACAAATCAGTCCAATTTTGGATGAATTTTATATATTTTTTGAGACACGAAAGTCCGATAGTTACTTTATTCTTTAATTGAATAAATAAAAAAAATATACGAGTTTAATTTTATTTTTAATATCTTCTGGCTTTATTATAATATTGGGTCTTATAATCTGGCACTTTAGCTAGGACAATGTTCTTAGGGCTTGCTAATTTTCTATAAGTAACTGGGATACTGAATTTATTGTCTATGGGCCTTTTTTATTACAAATTACTGTCAATTGAGATATAAAATTGACCCCCTCCCCCAGTGTGGTCAACTACAATTGTTTAAATATTTCTTTTGGCAGAATTAGAGGAATTTATGTTTTAGATAATTGTAAATTGATGACTTATTTATTTTTTATCCCCCCTACAACATTCTTTGTAGGTTTGACTTTATCATGTGGGTTCTCTTTAAGTGTTAAGTTTCTTAAATTAGGCTGAATAGAAAACTGATTTTGCTTATTTTTGGCGCAACAAAGTGGAATTGTAGTCCTGCTCCTTGCTTCACTCCGGTTGTGCAGAACTAAATTAACATTGTTTTCTCACAAAATTTTCTGTATAATATAGCTTGGTTATAGATATATCCTTTTCACCTTGTTTTAGCTTAATGGGTTTCTATAAATTTTTAGTCAAGCTTTTGTGATTGGTAACATCACCAGATTCTGGAAAGTATCAACATATCATGTTTTTATTACAAGGTGTTTTGCTACATTATATTGGTTTCTGTCCTCTGCTTATCAGTCAAGCTTTTGGCCCAATTATGGGGTTTCTTAAGTGCCAAGTTTCTTAAAATATTTAGCTAAAGTGTTTTGGTACCTTACTAGGCAAAGAAAAGGAGCTCCTGGTTTTGCTATTTGTCACTTTTGTGATTTTAAGCTGAAAAACTGCCCCACCCCCACCCCCACAATAAATAAGTTAATCAATAATTTATTAAAATAAAATCTGTTTATGTAGCGTTCATTCCCAATACATCATTTTCACCTTGTTTTGTAACTAATTTTCTATAATTGTTTGGTACCTTTTTGGCAGTTCAGCGGGATCCCCTCATATTATTAGGAGGACCCGGTTTACTTGCAGCCCTGTAAAATAACTAAATGCAGCACATGAGCTCATAGGATGAGAAAATTGTATAATACCAAACTAACACATCTTATCTACGCATCAATAGAAGATGAAAGATATCCAATGCATCATTTTAGTCCATCTAGTATAAGGCTGCAGAAAATATTCCTGTGTATATTACTGAACTATTGTTGAAAATAGAAGATGAAAGTTTGCAATTTCTGTTAGTACCAGATGAGGGGGATGTTTGACTTCATGGTAATTTGATGTTCCAGTAAATTTCAAAATTTGGTCCTTCTATCTAATATTTGAGTATGAGACCTTAGTCATATTACCATCTCTTTCAAGGTTGCTTCTTTCTGTTCAAAATGTTCCATTTTTGTGATAGAGAATTGTCCTTTTTTATGTATTCACCTATTAATTTTTTTAAAACTAAACATTTCTATAAATTAACCCTTATAAAACCAACTGTTTGTTCCTCTCTCTCTCTCTCTCTCTCTGCTCATTCCCAAGATTAATTATTACACTCTCAGTAATCCTAAAGAGGAGAAGTCACTAACCTCTCTTTCTCTGACAGGTATTTCATAAGATGTTCTGGGGATTTTGTTTCTCTCTCCTTATTCTCTCTCTATTCCAATCATGCACAGCTCGGTTTGTGGTGGAGAAAAACAGCCTCAAGGTGACATCACCCGAGGACTTGAAGGGGATTTATGAGTGTGCCATTGGAAATTTTGGGGTGCCACAATATGGAGGCAGCATGGTCGGGTTTGTTGTGTACCCAAAATCCAATAAGAAAGCATGCAAGAGCTTTGATGAATTTGATATATCTTTCAAATCCAAACCTGGCTCCTTCCCTACTTTTCTCTTGGTTGATAGGGGCGGTTAGTTCTTTTATTTTTATTTTGATTGGCAATTTTGTTCTTTTCATTTTCCTCTGCTGCTTGTTGTAGTTGTACGTGGTACTATGTTCAGTCCATGTGTTGGCACTGGAAACCTATCAACCGAGTAAGAAGTAGTATTACTACTCTTTCCTGGAAAATTTTATTTTTTAGTATTGGGACAATTTACCTTCACATTCTGTATATCTCCAGCCAAGATTTGCTGCTGTTAGTATGGCTAGTACAATAATACTCAATTTATTTTGGGACTTGCTGAAGCTAGATTGTAGAGTTTGTATAATAACCAAACTAGTTCTGTCTGCAAGAGTTCTGGTGTAATAGTTCACTTCCCTTTTGTCTGTGTTGCAAAACGATCCCTGAAGTTTCTAATTTCATTTCATTACTTTCGGAATCCCACATGTAGACTGTTACTTCACAACAAAGGCATGGCATGCTCAGAAAGCTGGTGCGGCTGCGATACTAGTAGCTGATGACAAAACTGAGCCATTAATTACCATGGATACTCCTGAGGAAGAAGGTGGTACTGGTTCCGACTCGGACTACCTCCAGAAAATTTCCATTCCCTCTGCTCTCATTAGCAAATCCCTTGGTGACAGCCTGAAGAAGTACATTGAAAAGGGTGAGATGGTAAATGTCAACCTAGACTGGAGAGAGTCCCTCCCCCACCCTGATGAGCGGGTCGAGTACGAGTTCTGGACTAACTCAAATGATGAGTGTGGGCCCAAGTGCGAGGCCCAAATCGACTTCATGAAGAACTTCAAAGGGGCTGCCCAAATTTTGGAGAAGAAAGGTTACACCCAGTTTACCCCTCATTACATAACTTGGTACTGTCCTGAGGCATTTACTCTAAGCAAACAGTGCAAGAGCCAGTGTATAAACAAAGGGAGGTATTGCGCACCTGACCCGGAGCAGGATTTTAGCAAGGGCTATGATGGAAAGGATGTCGTTTTGCAAAACTTGAGACAAGTATGTGTTTTTAGGGTTGCAAATGAGAGCAGGAAGCCTTGGGTTTGGTGGGACTACGTGACTGACTTTGCAATTAGATGCCCCATGAAAGAGAAGAAGTACACCACTGAATGTGGTGAGAAGGTCATCAAGTCACTAGGTGAGGTTTTTGGACTTACTTGAAAAAAATACTACATGCGGTTGTGATTTAGGGTTTCGAAACATCAGAAGACAGATAGTCATCAGATGCTTTTATCTTTCTGCTCTGTTACAATTTTATGGCTTGAAACATCAAGGGTTAGGGACTTGGATGGAGAAAGGCTCTTTTGTATAACCTATTGTGCCACTACAATTATTTACTCACCATGATACTTCCTGCTTGTCCTAAAAGTCCTGTTCAATAGCTAGATATGTTGGGCATAAGTTCGGGATAAAGTCATCCCTTCTAAGAGCTCTGGGGATAACTTCATCTCTGAGGTTCACATACAAACACAGACCTATATGATCAAATTGCCACAGCATCATATCCAATACTTTGATCTGCACAGTAAGATGAAATGTTAGAACCTCAGGGAACATAAATGTATTAAAGATAAATGTTCTGCAAAGATAGTCCTAATTTATGTTTGCTTCAGGTCTTGATCTGAAGAAGATAAATGAATGTATCGGCGACCCTGATGCTGACAAAGAGAACCCGGTGCTGAAAGCTGAACAAGATGCTCAGGTTTATATTATTGTTGTTATGATAAGATTTATTGTTCCCGTTGTATGTATTACTGTTACTTGTGTTGCAACTTTTACTATTGTTGTTGTGTGTAATGAGGACTATTTTTATATTCAGATTGGGAAGGGCTCTCGTGGAGATGTTACTATACTCCCTACGCTCGTGATTAATAACAGACAGTACAGAGGTTGGTTTGCAGTTATTCTATTCTTTATTTTTATTATGCTTTATTATGTGAGTATTTTCAAATACTTATACTCATTTCCTTTTATTAATTGCCGAATTCCGTATTAATTTAGGGAAGCTGGATAAGGGTGCTGTACTCAAGGCAATTTGTGCTGGTTTTAAAGAGACTACTGAACCATCTGTTTGCCTAAGTGAAGGTTTTTTTTTTCTTTTTCCCTATTATTTTGTCCTTGACTTCTAGGGTAACCAGTCATTTCATAAATTGAAGTATTACTTGTAAAACCTATTAAAATTGTGGATAAATAATTAAAAGTAATGTTCAAAACTACTTAACTGAGGTAATTACAATAAAAAGTATAACAACTAATCTGAGGGAACTACTAACTGAAATGTTTTGCTCTTTGCAATTGGAATATTAACTTTTATGTTTGTTTTTTCAGACATACAGACGAATGAGTGCTTAGATAATAACGGTGCATGCTGGAAAGATGCAGCAGCTAATATAACTGCATGCAAGGTTCATTTGATAATTTCAACTCTGTGGAATTTTATCTCCTATAGATGAGGATGTATCAAAAAATAACTCACTATGCCAAAACATTTATTGCTATTTATAATTCTCTTATCATTTCTTATTGAAAGTGTTTCTGTATTTTTCTGCTGCTTTGTTACATTTACTTCTTTGATGTTCTTTTAAAATATTTCAGGATACATTTCGTGGAAGAGTTTGTGAGTGCCCAATTGTGAATGGTGTGAAATTTGTAGGAGATGGTTATACTCATTGTGAAGGTAATTTACCATTATCTTGAACTGAAGACATTCAAATGTAATACTTTCTTTTGGGGACAAAAGCAACAAGTCCTCCATAACTAAAATTACTTGTCACGTGTCAGGCAGTTATTGCTATGATCTCTACCTTGTGTCTCATATAACTTCATATATATGGTGCAACTTACTCTTGATATCACTTGGATCCGCATACTAGTTGCAGTTATTGGTTGAATCTTGACAGGCACAATCAAGTGAAGTGTGATGTTATGTCTATGTTGTTACTTTGCTGTAGTACATGTGACGGATGTCCAATCCAAATATAATAGTTTAGGTCTTGCAAAACCACCATTGGTGGCAAACATGTTATTATTTGCTTGTTTATTAGAACATATTTTCTGTGTGTTTTTTACTTCATGTTGTTTGGAAAATTACTTGCTCTTATTTGGGGTTTTATTCTTATTTCAGCCTCAGGGTCAGCTCGGTGTGAGATCAGCAATGGAGGTTGTTGGAAGGAAACCAGAAATGGCCTTACTGTTTCTGCATGTGTGGTATGTAATTAATTTATTGAACGACTAATTAATAAATTTTTAATCTTGTTTGTGAAAAGAAATAGGAGAAGATGCTTTTATCCTCTTTTCAAAGAAGGAAAAAGACAAAAAAGCGGATCAATAGTGATTATTTCAACTAAAGGAAATGCTTGTGTTTTAAATGATGCAGGATGACGGATGCAAATGCCCTGCTGGTTTCAAGGGAGATGGTACCAAGACATGTGAAGGTATGTCACTTCTATTTTATAAAATAATGTTCACAACATTGTAAGAGTGGTGTTTTGTTTTCTGTTGTTTAAATTTATTTTGTTCAAAGTTCGGATAAAATGTATAGTTCTTTTTCATTTTCTTCTTTTGGAGTTTTGATTTCAATATGAGGTTCTGGGATCAATTGATTTTTAGGTTCTCCTCCCTTGTAACATTTAACAAGCGTTTGGTTTCAAAATTGTGAACTTTCAGATATTGATGAATGCAAAGAGAAGAAGGCATGTCAATGCTCAGGCTGCAGTTGCAAGAATACCTGGGGTAGCTACGAGTGTACTTGTAGTGGCGACATGTTGTATATCAAAGAACATGATACTTGCATAAGTATGTTCTCTCCTCCACAATCACACACCAACACACTAACACTGCACACATAGTTGCTCTGACATGTGTTTATTGAATAAATGCTGGTATTTTATAATAGATTAGCACAATTTAGCAGTAAGCAAAGTTTTGTACAGTTCTGCACACTTATTGGAATACTAGATTAGTACAATTTGCAGTAAGCAGAGTATTGTTTATTGAATAAATTCTGGTATTTTATAATAGAGAAAGGAAGCTAAATATATTTTTTTCAGTTTGATTTCAACTAGAAAAAGAAAAAGACTGTAAAGTTGATGGTATATATGGGGATAAAATAAAGACTTTTTGCAAGTTACAACAGGATAGATAATAATAGGCTTGTTGGCATTTATATAGGTAAGAAAGCGGCAACGCAGATGGGATGGGGATTTCTGTGGGTTGTTTTCCTAGGACTCGCGGCAGCTGGGATTGCAGTGTATGCAGTGTACAAGTATCGCATCCGGGTACATTTTCTTGACTCAATATCTTGTCCATAAGTTGCATTTCTAGTGATGGAAAATTGTTATTCCATCAATATATTTTTTTTGGATAAAATAGGGCTCTCCCGTTAACCCCAACATCTATTACTTAAATAAATGCCTCATAAGGGATTTGAACCGCGTCTCCATAGAGAGACGAGGCCAAATCTATGCTAGGTCTTCGGTTCTCCATCTATAATATTTAACAACAGTATAATTTCTGCATGCAGAGTTACATGGATTCTGAGATACGAGCAATTATGGCTCAGTATATGCCGCTGGACAACCAAGGTGAGGTGCCGAACCATGTCCAGCATGGTCAAATATAAACTGCTGGAAGTGGATTTGCATGAAGTGTGGAAATGTAGGAAATATGGCTTGTTTTCAGTTGCAATCAGTCAGTGTGCCAATTTTTATGCGGTGCATTTGTTGCAACTTAAATATGGTTTTACTTGTACATTAACCTATGCAGGTAACTTGGGCAGTAGCTGTGTATGGGATAAAACTAATTAGGATTATTTTTATTTGGTTATGTAACATGATAGTTCAGATAAATAATAAGTTGATCATAACTGGTTATTTGAAATAAGACATACCTAACACTGTTCCCTTGATGACAATACCAGACGTGTACTTGTATTTAATTTTTTTTTGCAAAATACGTCTATCAGGATAATAAAAGTAATAAATATTCGCGAAATTGTCAAGGTGCACGCTGAAAGCACAAAAGTCAATATTAGGCACATTTGAATCTTCACTTATCGTACAACATATTAAGCAAATTGCTTGTAGAATGCAAGTACTTGTAATATTAGTTACGACTCTGACCTAGAAGTTCAGATCAAAGGAAATTTATTATACATCTATATATTCTCAGTATACTAGGTTTAATCTTTGAAAAAAGAAAATTGAAAGACGAAGGAACAAGCTGCAGCACTCAAAGAAAGCCTCCACCCAGTAACAAAATGGATCCATATTCTCTTCTGGAATGATCAGCCATTCTGTGACCATTCCACAGAAATGGTTGGGGACAAAATGCATAACCCAATATCAACCGAAATCGTATCAATTGGTTGGGATACCCAGCCAGTATGAATTCTAACAAAAGAGATATTCTAAAGATAATTTAATAACACAAATTCAGAGATCATTGTATAAAACATGGCAACACTGCAGCCCTGGAACGAACATATAACTATATTCTCAGAGAAGGTTAAAATGAAGAAACAAACAAATCACAGCGTTTTACACATAAGCAACAGATCAGATGTCACTGAGCTCTCTCCTGTTACTTCAGCTAAAACTTTGAGACTTCACTATATCTTCGACCTGCCAAAATATTTAATATCCTGGTTGCAACACAAAATGAAGTGCACAATCACAAATTCGACGAACGCATTGTATCTCGTAGTAAACCATCTCACAATGTACAAAATAAGGTTCTACATAAAGTACCTTTAAATTTTGAGGATTTTAATCTTCTGAGCTCAACTGACTGGTGGGAATCTCACTTTGAAAACTGGTGCGACCCTTAATTTGATCACCTCTGGTGAGCATTCTATAAACAAAAAATCCTGCTGCTGCTGCACTGTAAAACAACAGTAAACCAAAGATAAATAAATAAGAATTATTGTCAATATGAAGTTCCAATGTGGTTCTAGACGAGTATCTCTTTAAAGGGCTTGCTGTGTTTTTTCCAAAATGTGTATCTGAAATGTCAAATAGTAACAAATCATGAAACAGCTGATAATTGAAGAGTGACTTCTTACCTCATGAGCATGCGTATCAAGGCCACCAATGTGCCACCCTTCAGTAAACATATAATGACCACATCAATCCACACTCCAAAATACCAGAACTTCACATAAAATTTTAATATACAACTAAAGCAAATATATGTTAATAATCTACCTTCCCAAAGACCAGTACTTCCCTTAAGAAAATCAGCGTTGCAATTGCTGCAGGATCAAAAGATCATACAATTAATAAGCATGCTTCAAAAATGATAAATAAAGAAACAAGTCATTGAAGTAGTTTGCATTTATTCTTGGATTAAGACTAACTAATATTGTCAATTAAAAACATGAAGTATGACTGATTATGCAATTGGGTTTCCATTGTGTTGCTATAGTAAAAAATCTCTAACCTTGCACTTGTTCTTCATTTCGAGATTCTGTTTCAATCAAAACTCAATTTCAAATAATGTAGCCTCTACTTGCCTCAATTGTTTTCAGAACAAAGAGTAAAACAAATACAATATGAACTAACAAAGTCTCCAATGTGAAAACATGGGGTTGTGCTTCGAAGGTGAAGATACTCAGACTGGTTTAACAAATCCAATTTGTGCCAGTAAATGGAACATTTACAATTACACTTCAACAAAGACTTGAACCACAATGTAGGTATTAGAGATGCTAGCTTGTTATAGAGGCATGAAAGATAATTCTAATTTGCATGGTATACATAAGGCATTGATACTTTGCAAACGAATAGGGTAAAAGAAAAAGAAAGATAGTTCCAGGTCACGGTATAATTACCAGTTTGCCCTTTGAAAAGAAGTTGAGATGCACGGCCACTGTCATAAGAGCGTTTACTACATATAGCTAAGGCCACAAGAGCACTACCAAGAATTACACCAAACCGAACAGCAGCAATACTTCCAGTTAGCATAAAAGACAAAAAGCCCCCGATAGCCAGGTATGACCCTGCAATTTATATATATTTTATCAAGTAGGATGCACTGGTAAGTAAACAAATATAAAAAAGAATGTTCTCTTGGTTGCATATTAAAATGATAAAGCTACTAAATAGTACAGTTCTCAGCATACTGGTACAATTAACTCCAGCCGTCACAGAAAAATATGCAATCAGGCTGTAATAACATCAAAGGCAACCATGGTACCAAGCAAAACAGAACCACAATGGCAAAGAGCTGGAAACTACAAAATTATCTAGTCACTCATCGTCATTGTTTGGTGTCGAAACCTGCCTAATTACTAGACGAAAGAAAAGTTAAACGTAATATAAGTACTATTCTACTAGATATGGACGCAAAACACGCAAGTTATGTCATAAGTTCATATCAACTCGTAGAGTGGTGAAAAGTACCTACAGGCATCAAGCCAAAATATTTCCGACAACAACAAAATTTGAGCCAATTGATACTAAGGAACTGAATTAGAAATTGTTCAAATCATTGGACACTAATATGGTATTCTGGTGTCAAGCAATATAGGAGCAACACAACTGCAGATTACTGCAATACCAACTTATATAGAGTTGGTACCATATTCACAAAATGACTATTACCAGTTACTGTAACAACTAATACAGCACGGGTTTATATAAAGAAGAGAACCAGCATCCTGAAACATACCATAAACAACTCCTACATGATAATCTCTGACATCATCAATGTTCTTCAGCTCAGAGCTCTCTCTGAAAACCCCAACCAATTCCTTTGTTGATTCAGGCGGGTTTTCAGAAACCCTATTTAAATACTCCTGCCCCTCTTCACTTATTTCTTTTGCAACTCTACTTAAATCCTTTTGGGCCTTTTCAGCTTCAATTTTCAATTTTTCAGACAATGTCAACAGCACCTCTGAGGCCTTCTTCGAGTATATTTGATATGAATCTTCTGACACGGTTTTAAGTTTGAGGGCTTCAGATTTGAAATATTCAAGAGATTCTTTCCATGCTTCCTGTGAATGTTGGACTTTTATATCACTTTCATCTTTCTTTTCTGAACCACTAATTGGTTGCTGTAACAAAGGAAAATGAAACATGATTACTAACTGCTTTTTATAGGAACATCTAACATAGATCCATCTCTACAGACAAAAAAAGGACTTGTGAAGTTGAGGGAAAATGCATCTTATACTGTCAGCATTCTTGAGTTCATAAAAGTAGACATGTTATGCTTCCATTTTTGTCATGATTACCAGTTATGTAATAAATGCCTATAAGAAAAAAATCATATAATTTAGGAAAGAACAATTCTCTGAAACTAGTTTTTTTACAGACATACTATCAGATTTCAGTATATAAAAAAGGACCTAAAATAAAATGAAACCTTTTTTCAATAAGAAATAACTTAATACATGTTATTTTATCCTTTTATAAACGTCCTGATATCTAGGAAGCAATGAAGAGCAACATGAGCTTAGTACAAAACTGAAAGAATTGAACTTTGATCTTGTAACTTGTAAGGTTGGTTTTTGAGCACTACCTAATGCCTGGGTGCATGAAAAGAAAGAATAAATTCTCACTTCTCAAAGCCTAGTAAAAGAAAAGCAACAAACTTATAAAAGGTCATTTCTTTGCTTACAAGAAAAGAAATGCATATAAGAACCTTTACAGAAGTAAGGAACACATTTCAATAGAATGACCAAACATTATAATTTATAATTTCCAAAAAAATGACTGTCCCAGATGAATCAATAAAGAAAATCAGATACCTTTATCATCACCCAACCAAAGTGTAGAATAACTTTAATTACAAACTGATGTAGTCATTAATATTGAAAAAAAACATGTTATACACAAAATTCACACAACTAAAGAACAAAACTTCCATAAAGTATAGGCAGCGAAGATCGTATATTGTTAATACTGTTTCATTGAAATCAATGTCAATCAAATCCATTACCAGTACAGCAGTACGGATCCAGGAAGTGATCTGCAACTATTCAATGATACTTCTCAACAATTTATAAAAAATAAAGTAGGCGATCCGCAAACAAAACAAATCAAGAATGGATAACTAACATGAAATTATAAAAAAATATATATAGAAGAGTTAAAAGAAAAAAAAGAACCGAGTTTTCAGGAGAAGCGGCGAAAGAAGTAAGGCGGGAGACACCACGGCGGTCCACGTGGATGCTCGTGCGACACGTAGCGGGTCTCAATTGAGAAAGATTCAATCGGCGGAGACACGCTGGAGCTGCGGTCCCACGGTGGAAATGAGAACTGGAGGTGTAATTGGGGTTTTTGAGAGAAACAAAGTTGCTCTGGAGAGAGAAAGCCATCGGGGAAGAGACAAAGAGGAGCGAGAAATCGAGCGTATTAAGGTAGGAGAGAGAGAGAGAGAGGGGAAGTAAATGCGGCGAATTCGAAGAAAGAGAAAAGGAGTGAGCTTTGATTTCGCTTTTGCTTTTTGGGGTTTTCAGGAGGTTTTTCCGATGCGGCTTCTCTCGAGTTGTACGGAGTTCATTTGGATCAAACAAAAAAAGCAAAGAACATTGATTTTGTTCTTTCGACCTGATCTGACTGTTCCATTCGCATCAGACGGTGAACCCGCATTCTCTGCACCCATTATTTTTGTGCGTTGTCTGCACCCCGTTTTCTCTGATCCGTCCGATCAGATCCAACGGTCTGGGTGGATAGCGCCTCGAGAAATAATAAAAAATCGCTGCCACGATTTCTGCCCGTATCGAAGAATTACTTCCCGTGTCTCTCTCCTCTTCCATCGAATCGCCAGATATCGAGCGAAACCTAGGGTTTGCTTTCGTTCAAATCGCCATTTCTCCTCTTCCATCGAATCGCTATTCGCTAAACCCTATTACCGTGCCCTTTTTTTAAGCTCCTCGATACTTTAATGGCTTTGGCTGTAACATTATTCTTGTCCCTTTAGTGATTGGTAAATAGACTGATATTAGCTAGTATTGACATACTTGAATTCTGCATAGTACCAGTCAAATTCAGTATTGATTTATACCTTCAAGTTACATAAGATGGATGCATTGACTTAAAGTTTTGTTTGAACACTTTACTGCATTGTAGCTTCTGTTGACCATTTTGATATATAACTACACAAACTGCAATAATTGTCTTGATAATATTAATTTTGTATAAACTTGTAATTAGAACTTAATCAATGGTTGGCTATGTACTTATTTCCTCCGCTATGTATTTATTTTGAAGGTTGGTGTTCGTCATTCAAGTGTTATGACAGATTTGGGTTGAGAGTTTTTGTATCCATTTTGTGATAGTAAATATATAAATATATAATATGTGTTGTCTGCTACATTATGATTACCAATTAAAAGTTTAAATGGATAACCATTGCCGATTTTGCATTCTGATGTTTCTATAAATCCTCAGAGAATCTCAGAGTTGGTACAATCTGTTGTTATTGTTTGAAATTGAAGTCATTTATGGTGATTATGTGAACTCATTTCTGTTCATACTATTATTAATGTTTTTTCATGTCTTAATTGGTCCTCATATTATGCTATTCTTAATTGGTCCTTGTGTCTTAAAAGAGCCAAGCGAACAACCATCATACTCCGTACATAGATAAAAGAACATCCATCATACAAAAATAAAGGAGTACAGTAATCAAAACTGCTAAAAATATTCTGATTATGATCCTCTGGGATAATTACAGATTTTTTGAGATATCAACACAAGAAATGATCAAATGAATCAACAACCAAACAATACATGTAAAAATAAATTGATCAAGATAAACCACATCCATAAATTTATCCTCTCTTCCGACTGTTCCTTTTATCCTTTGCGAATCGCAATTCGCCTTTCATGTTTCCTAATTTTCTTCAGAAGCAGCATGAATTAAGAACTCATGCTGCCTTCTCAAAAAGTTGCCTCCGTAAGGTGCATATAAGCTCATCAGAAATGCCACTATTTCTTGCTAAGTAGGATTCAGCTTCATTATTATCTTTGAGATGTTCTCCATTTATCCAATAACTGCCGCTTCCATTTTCTTCTCTCATGATAATCCCATGTGCATTAGCAATCTCTCAGAATGCTTCATTTCTCTGGTATTTTGGTGCATGCAAATATACCTTCATATGTTTTGTTCCTTCTTGTTAGAACAATATAACACAATTATATACAGTATTTTTCTAATTTTGGAGGAAGGACCTTGTCATCAGTTTGTACTAGACCCGTTCTTCTCAATCGAACAGCTGCATAAAATTTCAATGCATATCCACATCATCAAAATTAAAAAAATAATGACAAAATCTTTTCATTTTAACTCCAGGGAAGTTGCTTCATGCAATGTTTGTGCAATTTCAGAAACTACAGACTAAATTAGCTTAGTGTATCTCCTGTACTTACTGATGCCAGTACTGACAAACCAGCACTGACAAACCAGTACTGACCTGGACAAACATGTACTGACAAATCAGAATGTTTACCAGAAATTTGAAAATCATGCGATTTATCACCACTAACAGGATTTTCCATAAATTTACAGAATCAAGCTACTCCAAAGGATGTTTTTTTCAATTGCTATTCAACATGACAAAGATAAATCCCCAAACACCAATCAGAACTAATTGAAGCTAAATAAAACAGATCCGAACAAAGAGATCTAAATTCTGGTAAATAGGAATACAAATCACTCACAGATTGAGAACACAACGCGTGACCTAGCGGCCTTTCGCCTCCATTTCTTAGAATCTAGGGTTTCACAACGGCAAATAGATGGAGATCGGCACAGAGACACAGGTTTCACAAATGGAATCTAGGGTTTCGATGCTCGCGAAGAATCTGGCGAACTCCCTCGAATTCATTCTAGCTCATCTCTCTCTATTTATTTTCTGAATAAATGGTGAATTGAGGCTCATAGTTGAGAGAGAGAAGACTGCTTCAGATTTATTCTAGGACACGGACATCTTTTTTTAATTTCTGGAGGCGCTGTAATTTGGGATCGTTTGATCTGATCGGACGGATCATATCAAACGGGTGCAGACAACGCACATAAAAAAAAAATCGGTGCAGAGGATATGGTTTCGTTTCTATATCGGATTTCATGTTAATATGTTCGACAGTCTAATTCCCGTCTCTTCGTTCCCATCTTTTTTTTTTACGTTAAAGTCCTTGGCTGTGCTCCGAGTTTTAATAGAAAGAAACTGGATGTAATTAAAATGAATGAGTGGTGCTTTGATTTGAAAGATTATAATTTTGACAAAAATAAATAGAAATTTTTTCTTTCATTTTCATCATTTATCATTCATTCATCTAGTAAAATTAAATTCGGAAGCAACTGAATAAGAATCTCCTTACACTCATTTTCTTACATTAGAGCACAATCATAGGCCCGTCCCATCTTCTTACTCTCTCTTTCGTTCATTTCGATCCGATGGGCTAAGATGTACAAATGTAATTTTAGGTGTTTGATAATTGGTATCATGCATTTTTTTTTCGAAATTAGGGGGAAGAACATTATTTTAGAAGACATGTTCTTCTTTCTTATTTGGATTGTGTTAGATATTAATAATTAGAAGGAAAAGTAATTCTAAGCGAGAGGAAATAATACTATTATGGGAAATTCTGTTACGAACAAAATTTATTTGATTGCGTTATTAGTAATGATAAAATCAAACTTATAGTTGCACAGTTATTGATATTGATGATAATGAATGATCGTAACTATTTTAAAATTTGTAATTGACGACAAAATTTGACTGTTCTGTTTCGTATATTCTCTCTCCCTCTCTCTCTGTTTTTTTTGAAACCTTGGCAGAAGCTGCCAAGTATTCTATCTCCCTCTCTCACTCACTCTGCTTATTCTTTTTCGCACGCTGATCCGTCTTCTCGCGATTGGAGCTCCCTAATCTTGCACGCCGATTAATCGCCGTAGAGGGTGCTGCTTCTTTCTTTCTTTCCTTCTCAACCGCTGCGCCTCCTCCGTCGAGTTGTTCATTTCTCGCGAGAGCTCAGGCGGGTTCACCTCCGGGTGCGATCTTCTCCTTTCCAATCGAGGTGGCGTCTTCTCTCGTCTTCGTCGAGAAAAAAACAAAATCAAGCTAGGTTTATGATTTCACAAATAATCACTGCGGAGTTTGCTCTAATCTAGGTTTTCTTCTGTCAATCATTCTTTTTTTTATGCATATGGCTATATATTATTATTTGATTTCAAGGGTTTTAACATCTTAATTGTGAATTAGATTGCTTGGATGCATGCAAATAATTTATCATTCTTTATATCTGTAATCTGAAAGTTCACAGGCTTATAGTCTACTCTTTCTTATTGTACAACTTAATGATCTTAAAGTGTTTGATAAAATGCCTAAGTGTAAATGTTATGTTTCTGACCCCTGATTTTTGGTGTTGACGCAGCATGTGCCTGAGTGCTGTAAATTGCTTTGTTCTTTCCTTGGTTTGCTTGATTTGCAAAACAAAGTCTATTTTCAATTTGAAACTTGGGAAGATGACCATAAAATTAAGTGAAACTAACTAAATTACAATTGCTACAAAATGCTTGCTTTATGATATTAGGGGAAGCGAAAGACCAGTACAAATTGATCTATCTATATAGGTGTATCGGTGTTCAGCTCATGAGTGTACATTGCTTACTTTTTGTAAACATTTCATACATGGTATAGCTCGGTTTGATATGATCTTAGATTTCAACTATACCAAAAGAAAAAGTGTAGGAAATGGCTTCAAGGGCTCTCATCAGGAGGAGATATTATCTCTTAGACCACTTCACATCTCCAGTTAGAACCATTTCTCACATACATTCCATTTCTCATGATGTTTCAAGTCCCAACAAAGCCTCCAATTCTGACTCCAAGAAGGAAATAGAGACATACTTCTCAACTATAGTCAAGGCAAACCTCCTTGGCTTCAACCAAAGCAGATTTTTCACTAACCCCTATGGTAAAATCAGTACACAAGATTTTGGACCCATTGGTGGAAGATTTTTCCTACAACCAGTACGTACAGCCAGTAGTAGTAGTACAGCCGCAACACAGCAGTTACACTCAGATATTGATTCAAATGAAGAACAGAAACATAAACAAGCAAAGAAAGAAGCATCACCAGAAAAAATTTGCAAAATAATTTAGTATTCGTCGTCGCTTCCATACTTCCGACTAGGGAGGGGCGGATGCAAAGAGACCCCGGAAAAAAATTTGCAAAATAATTTAGTGTATTTGTATGATTTGTCAATTTTTTTTGCAAAATAATCACGTATATTTAAAAGTTTGTGTTATTTTGCCTCCCTGGAAAAAAATTACAGATCTTGCCTCCCCCTGACGAAAATTCTAAATCCGTCACTGACTAGAGTAACGATGATGCGTGGTTGGTGAATGAGAAAATGAAGGAGGAGGACCTGACGGAGAGGAGAGGAGAGGAGGGAGGAGGAAGCAACCAATCAGGGGAGATAATCGAAGAAAAATGTGGGAGGAAGAAGAAAGAAACGCTATGGAACTTTTTTTCTCCGCTATCTTGATCCGGGCTCGTCACATTAGAGATGTGATTCAGCGGGATCTTTAATATTATCAATCTGAATCGTTGATCTTTAATTTACTGATTTTGATAAAAAAAAATCCCATAGTTTCGTTTCCAATAAGAAAAAGGTGTGCAAATTACAAAATAAGGCTGTCTCAAGTGGAATTCACATCTGAGTTTTTCTCTCAGTAGAGAATTGAGATTTCGATCTGAACTGTTGGATTAAATATCAACGATGAGCTCCTGCATCGTATCGTTGGCGGTCGGTCGTCGAAATTTAATTAGACAGTCCAAATAAAAAATTCAACAAGACTGAGTTAAAAAACTCATCAGAGGATATCGCTCTGGGTCAAGTGGGCTGACGAATTAAGTTGGTACGAAAACCCAACCATTTGATCGATAATCAAGGGATTCATATTCGATAGAGTATCCCAACTTATGACTGTAATTTTTTTAATAGTGTAGCAAATTACTGTGCGGACATGTGCCAACGCTATATCAACTGTGAGAGAGCCATGAACTAACATAACAGAACAAAAGGATAATTTAAGTATTTGTAACGAAGTAACGATTAATGTAGCAAATATACGAATCGTTTATACTCTTATACATCGTTTTCAATTCAATGTTCAATGAGGCACTAGTACTGTTATTATTTACCATGTCGACATAAATATGTATCGGCTACAATAGTATTCAAAAGCGTCCTTGCTGCATAAGCATACTAACAAACAGAAACAATACATGACATCCTTTCAAGAAGACTTAATCAAAATCTACTGATTCTGGTACTACGGTGAATCGTATCCTCTACGTATCAAAATCGCTCCGCATAATGTGTATCTCTTATTCTAATTTGGACCGTTATATTAAAGATCAACGATTCTCCTGAATCATATTATAGCATTCATCTTTAATCTGACGGTTCGAATTGAGACCCGCACCTGCGGAGCGATTTTGCTACACAGAGATTGGTTGGGTACTATTGTAGGTTTGAAAATTCGGTGAGAGATTAAGGTCACATTTTTCTTTTCCTTTCAAAAAGAAGTATTTGAGTTTCTAGTCGTCTCCTTCACGCTGTAATCAAATACTTCCAAGCCAAAAACAGAGAAAAAGAAAGTTCAAAGTAGATTCGGTGTGCGTTATCTGGGCCCACACGTTTCTCTCTAGTCTCTCCCCATGTGTTTCACTGTTTTGTATCGTAGCTTGCTTTATATCAAAGATGCAACACAATGGACCACATATTGTAGTGCCACAGTATCTTTTACGGCTCCTTATTTGTTGGAAAGTCCTCCTGTATCGTAGCCGGCTTATTGGAAAATTGTAATGCATCTCATTTGTTTTTTTTTTGAACCTCTTGACAGAAGCTGAATACATCTCATTTGTTGGTCTCTAAAAATTAAGGTCTCCCTGTCCTATGGGAATTGGAATAGTGAGAATTATTTGACGGATTCCAGACCCCGTGCATCAAGATTAGTGCTATACACGATCAAAGATTAAGGATGTTAATAGGCACTATGGAGGAAAATAGGAAATGGAACATGAGAGGAAGAGGGAAGCTTATGCAGAATTATAACGAATTGTTTGGATTTTGGAGTGAATAACTAACATCAATAATTTAATGCTTTTGATTTGGTACCTTCATTCAATTAAATCAGTACGAACGATTGGATTTAGCTCAACTTGTTTGATAATTAATAAAATTGACTTTGGACTAATAATTGTACAAGTTTTAGTTATGTATATGCATGTCATATAGATGTAATTGACTCTTGATGAGATTTGTAACATGTAGAACAAGTTAAACAAGCATTAGGGTGTAAGACGCAAACAAAACAAATGAATTCTGAGTTATGCGTTATCATAACGCATGAGAATGCGTTATAACTGATGAGAAGACCTTATAACACAATCCTAAGACATTACAACGAGTCTGTAGAAGCTGAGGCCAAAAGTCAGATGCTTGAAGCTCAAAAAATCGACCAAGTATCAAATTTCCAGAGAGGTCCATTACTGTAATGCATGAAGAAGACGTCATAACGGTTTAGAAGGCGTTATAACGAGTTGCTAGGGCGTTATAACGCTTTCTTGAAGAGATGGATTAAGAAGTCGGTTGCAGAGACGCTGTAGGGCATTCTGAAAACTGCCAAAGGCGTTATTACGTGTTATGAAGGTGTTGTAACGCATAGGCATTATTTTGACGAAAAATGAAGCTGTGGAAATCCTATGCTGATATATACTGATCAGATGATTTCAAGAAAAGCAAGAAAGTATTATCCAAATTTACAAGCAATTAAGAGCACATTTAAGGGCACATATATCTTGTTATTAAAGCATTCTAAACATTAGTCATTGTGAGAACTAGAGTTCGTGTATGATAGTCATTGTCTAATTATTTTTTGTGACACCTTGCAAGTTTTGTAGTAAATTGCAAGAGTTTTTATTTGATTCAAGAATTGAATCCTTTGCTCCGTTGAGGAATCTTTTGTAAACACTTTGACATAGTATTGTTTGTTTTCAGTCCAATGTTAAATCAGAAGTCCAATGGAGTAGGCAAAGATTATCAAACCACGTTATATCTTGTGACATCCTAACTCTTACTCTTGCTCTATCTCTCTCTCTACAATTCTTGAGCATTTCTGTTACATCTTTTGTATTGCATTTGAATTATAATTTTGTGTAATTGCTCTTAAGACTGGCGAAGTCGTTATCAACAGACTGACGAAGTCGTTACTGACAGTTGGGAATCTTATTGTTATCTTTACCATTTTACTTTTACTTTGAGTTAGTAAATTGTAAAATCGAACTACTATATAAGGCGATCAGTAGGAATAGGAGAGGGGTCAAGAATCTTGAAAAAATTATCAATTAATCCCTATTTTCTATTTTTTATTTCCTGTAAAACTTTGCTGAGCTATCAATAAAATTTTATTAAAATCAAATTTAGTTCTCAATTTCATTTCCAATTTAGTTCATTCTATTACAATTGTTGTCTGAGCCGGTTCTTGCCGATCTCTTTTGTATGGCAAAAACTCGAAACAATAAGGCAATGAAAGAACTAAGAGCTCAGTTGGTTCAATTGAGAACTTATTTCGACAAGAGATTGGATGTAACTTTGCAACAAATGTGTCTCAAAGATGCTCACACACATGAACTTCTCTTGAGATCTGTTAATGATTAAACAAGGATGATAAAAAATCAATTAGAAAAGGAGTTTGTTAACTGAATCAAATGGAGCTGGGATGTGATGCTATTTTGAGGTCACATTGATAGACCTGGTAGAGATGATGAGAACGATTTTCCACCTGACTACATCCTCTCAACTCTCCAATCAATCTGAGGATAGATTCATTTTTTCTAGGTCTGGTATTGTCCTTCTTTCACTGGTGATAATACTTTAAATGGGTAAGAAAATGCACATCTTATTTTGATATGTACCAAGTGCCAAATCAATTTAAAGTAAGATTTACCACACTACATTTTCGAGAGAAGGCTAATGACTGGTATGAAGGGTACTTAATAGATCATGAACCATCTCATTAGAAATTGTTAATAAACTGGTTGTGAGGAGATTCCGAAACATCTTTTTTTTCTTATGTCCGTTCGTTGTCACCGCATGGTATAATTTGCAACTACATTATGGTTTCATTTTCCTCAAACCTGACACGTCAATTGAGGGAATGATAACAGGTGCACTTCAAAACATGAGGGTAATGGGGAGAGGAATCCAAGAATTGCTAACACCCTTCATGGCTATGCTATGGAACACTTGGAAGCTACGAAACTCGAAGATTTTTCGGCCACAGGAGAACCACCAACTGTCCCCTGGAATTCTGATACAATGAGCGATTCAAGAGGCAACACTATGGACGACACACTGTTGATGTGAGGAAAGGTTGGTTTTTTTGCAGGATTACTATGGCACAAGAGTTGATATAACAATGTAATACAACTTAAATTGGAAATGAGGATGTTTTTAGCAGGGGGAATTGGATGTTTATAGATGGGGTACACAAAGAAGGATAATGTTGTAACAATGCTGATGTACATCACCTTTTTTAATTATATCAACTTGGCAGTTGCTGTCAGGCTTTCAAAAAAAAAGAGGAGATTCCAAAAAGGCACCAGTGGTGCATTAATTGAAACTGGTACCATAGAACTGTTGAAATTAATGTTTTGTGAGTTTCTATGTTAATTAATTGTTTAGAATTTGAAGGGTTAGAATTTGTAGGGTTAGAATTTGAAATGTTAGAATTTTAAGGGTTATAATTTGAAGGGTCATGTTAGGAGGTGCAATGATTTATGTTATATTTAATATCATTTAAGTCATAGGAAAACTAAGAGTCATCTTATAGCCTATAAATAGATAGGTTGTCATTTGTAATAGTAAGTGAGCAAGAAACAAAATTGTATTGTGTAGTTATGATATAGAAGATATATTTTCTGCTCCTTTCTCTTTCTTTCTCTTCCACTAAAATATTGTAACAAAGGCCATATGCCAACATAAGTGGTATCAGAGCTTAGTCGATTAAGAGGGACCGATCATGGCGAAGAAAAAGAAGAAAAAAAGAGAGAGGATGAGAGAAAAGAAAAAAATGGTGAGTCTCGGTGTTTTTTTTTTTGAATAAAAGCATGGCGAAACCTGCCTGTTTCATTGAAACAACTAAGTATCAAAAGGTCCTAGTACAATCTATATATCCCTAATTATCTAACTAAACTATTACAGCCATTACAACGATCAGCCAAATATCCAGTATCTGCATCCAAAATATCTAAAGATAAAACCAGAAATTATAACCACAAAACACAAAACAAAATCAGACAAAATGTTTCTATCCATCTTTCAAATTACTTATATCAGAACTATTATGTGGCTGGCCTAGTCCAGACGAGGGCCCCGCCAGTGAAACTTGCTGTCCCGTTGCCACCATCGGGTTTCCTGCGTCTAAAATAAGATTTTGTAGGACCTGCACATCCTGAGGAAGCATAATATGCAATTTAAGAAATGAGGAATCTTTGTTATTCTTACACCAATAGTTTAGAATATTAATTATCTGGATGGCTAAACTGCAAGTATTCCTTGGTTTTTTATTTGTAAAACAACGTTTATTTCTCTCTAACCATATTGTCCAGATAACAACACCTCTAATAAGCTCAACCAATAATGAGTCTTTAAGTGGTATTTTAGCATCTATACCCCATAAATCTTCTAAAGTTGTACCATTAAACTCAAAGTTGTTATGCATACTAATCTAGTTCCAAATACATTTAATAAAAGGACAAGTTACAAAGAGGTGGTTAATGCATTCATCTTGATCACAAAAAACACATTTTGTGTCAACGTGACAACCCTTTTTATGCAAATAAACCTTTGTAAATATCCTTTTTCTTCTTACTAACCACATGAAAACCTTGATTTTAAGAGGTAATTTGCTGTTCCAGATTACATCATAATTTCGATTAGAGTATCCACCATACTCTAACCACCTATACATTTCCTTAACCGAAAATTTACCAGTATTATTCCACCTCCAGATAATGTCATCTTTTTCGAAAGGATGGAACTTTGTGTCAGCTAAAATAGCTTGTAAGTTCATCCATTCTTTGCCAATCAAACCAACTAGTTGTCTATTGAACACTAATGACAACTTACTATCAATAAAGGCTTTGTCAACTGTGACATAAGGATTAGAACTAGCTAGAAATAAATTTGGAAAAAGGAGAGAGAATGATAATTCTCCCTTCCATCTATCATTCCAAAAACTAATATTTGATCCATCTCCTAATTTTTTATTAATACTAGTTGACATAACATGATTGAGAAGAACAATATTCTTCCAGAATGAAGAAAAGAATATAGCATTTTTTTATTTTTGTATTTTTCTGTCAGAATATCTTTCCATAGCCCTTCAACTGAGGGATCATGAAATCTAAACCACCATTTGGATAACAAGGCTCTATTCATAATATCCAAATCTAATACACCTAAGCCACCTTGGTCTTTGCTTTTACAGACAGTTGACCAAGCAACTAGAGTCATTTTTTTCCTAACAGTGTTGCCACCAAACCATAAGAATTTCCTTCTAATTCTATCTATTCTTACCCTAACATTGACAGGTAATCTAAATAAAGATAACCAATACAGTGGCACAGCTGTTATAACTGAATTAAGAAGGGTCAGTCTTCCTCCAAATGAAAGAAATTTACCTTGCCAGCATTGTAGTTTCTTTTCAATTTTTCCTATAAGGGCATCCCAGTCATTTTTACAAATGTTTTTCCAATGTAATGGTACCCCTAGATATTTGATAGGTAATGAAACTTGATTATAGCCTAATATAGATGATAAATGATTACTCAAATTATCATCTATGTTCAAAGGAATCATTTCACATTTTTCAAAGTTTATCTTCAAACCTGAAAGGTTTTCGAATCCTACCAGTATCCATTTAAGTGCAGTAATCTCTTTTGCATCAGCTCTTAAGAAAAGGAGTGTATCATCAGCAAAATGCAAGTTGAGAATGTTATCAATTTGTTGAAAACTTCCTAAACCTTCTAAATATCCTGATTCTCTTGCATTAGCTAAAATAATATTGAGAGCATCAGCTACCAAGTCAAACAGAAACGGTGAGATAGGGTCACCCTGCCTAACACCTCTCTTACAGTAAAAATATTCTCCCAGAAATCCATTGAAATCTATACAAGTTCTACTACCTTGAAAGATAAGTCTAATCCAATCTATCCATTTAGGATGAAAGCCTCTTCCTTCTAATATTTCATATAAGAAATTCCAATTAACTCTATCAAATGCCTTTTCAAAATCGATCTTAAATAAAATACCTTTGGTTTTATTTATTCTTATTTTATGTAAAATTTCTTGAGCAGATATCACGTTGAGTCTTGGTGTTTGTTTTGAAAAGAAGTTAAGTGTTATGTTGTTTTCAGTTTGGTTTGGTATATGAGTTATATGAGTTGTTAAAAAATGAGTTAAAAATATGAGTGAAAAAAATGAATCCCTATTTTGATTTTTAGGAGAAAAGAAAGTGTCGGGTGAATGAAAAATATAGTGGATTGAATTTTGTTGAAAAGAAGAGAAGAGGAAAAGAAAGAAAAAAATATTTTTGTGCTTTTTTTTTGAAAAAATAGTTTTTGAAGAAATTATGGAAAAAATTGAGAGTTGTTTCTTAATGATTAGTTCTAGAAATGTTGGGTATATATTTTGGAGTGATGAGGATATTAAAAGAGGAGAAGAAAGAAAAATTAACAAATGATGAGAGAAATATATCAAGCAGTGGGTGTTAAAAAAGTGTGGTGAAATATCTCTCCATGATCTTCGAAGAATATATCGGTAAGTGAAACCGATGTGAGTAATGACTCACAAAATAAAAGCATGTGACACGAGAGATGGTTGCTGGATAAAAGGCCAGTGACACGAGTGTGAGAGAGAAAAGACAGTAACACGAGAGATGGTTGCTGGAGAAAAAAAGATGAAGATCATGAGAAGATGTGGTGAGGAGCCACATGAATTGACGCGGTGATGAATCGCGACGTGGGTTTGAAACTCATAATATATGACCTGAAAAGTCAGGCAATTGAAGAAGGAGATGAAACCACAATTTATTTTTTGAGAAAGTAAGAAATAAGTGTAAGTATGCCCAAAATATTCTCTCTAAATTCAAGACGGAGAATTGTAATCCTGTAATGACTCCATTGTTGGTGAATGAGAAGTTGATAAAAGAAGATGGTGGTGGTGATGCCGATGCGGCGCAATATAGAAGTTTGGTTGGAAGTTTGTTATATCTTACCACTAGAAGACCCGATATTATGTATGCTACGAGATTATTGTCTCGGTTTATGCATCAACCGAGAAAAACACATTTTGGAGTTGCAAAAAGAGTGTTGCGGTACATACAAGGTACCAAATATTATGGTCTAATGTTTGAAAGAAATGAAAGAGAAGATGTTGAGTTGTTTGGATTTTGTGATAGTGATTGGGCTAGAAGTATGGATGACATGAAAAGTACATCTGGGTATTGCTTTACACTCGGGTCGGATATTTTTTCATGGGCGTCAAAGAAGCAAGAGAGAGTGGCACATTCATCCGCAGAAGCCGAATACGTGTCGGCAAGTGAAGCAACTAAACAAGTGGTTTGGTTGAGAAAGATTTTATGTGACATGGGGGAGAAACAAGACATGGCCACAGTTCTCTTTTGTCGGCAATCGTAATGTCAAAGAATTCGGTGTTTCATAGCCGAACCGAACATATCAAGCTCAAGCATCATTACATTAAAGAAGCTGTTGAGGATGAAGAAGTTATGATCTAGCATGTGAAGACCGGAGATCAATTAACATATATTTTCACCAAGGCACTTTCGTGTGACAAATTTGTGTACCTTAGAGAATTATTGGGAATGGCAGATACAAACATTAAGGGGGAGTGTTGAAATTAATGTTTTGTGAGTTTCTATGTTAATTAATTGTTTAGAATTTGAAGGGATAGAATTTGAAGGGTCATGTTAGAAGGTGCAATGATTTATGTTATATTTAATATCATTTAAGTCATAGAAAAACTAAGAGTCATCTTATAGCCTATAAATAGATAGGTTGTCATTTGTAATAGTTTGAGCAAGAAACAAAATTGTATTGGGTAGTTGTGATATAGAAGATATATTTTCTGCTCCTTTCTTTTTCTTTCTCTTCTACTAAAATATTGTAACAAAGGCCATAGGCCAACAAGAACATTATATGAATCAATTTGAAAGAGTAAAAATCAAATTACTATTGAGGAATAGACACTTATCTGAGATTTATTATATTGATGCATTTATAAGTGGATTAAAATGGAATAGACACTTATTTGAGTAAAAATCAAATTACTATAGAGGATGTCTATGAGTATGTCCTCCATATGGAAATTGCATCTGACAGTCAATTGAGAAAACTCAAGAGTAGTGCTAAACCATTTTATTCTTACTCTATGGATAATTTTAAATGCCTACCAGAGAAATCAAAGAATGTGGATACCAAGGGTAATTTGAACACCAGTACCAACAAAAACTCCATATCTTGACCAAATGAGAGCATTAGGTCTGTGTTTTAAATGTGAAGAGAAGTATTCCTGGTCACCAATGTAAAATAAGGATTTAAATGTTGTTAGGACACCATGAAGAAGGTGAAGCTCCAGAAATCCATGAGCACTGTGTTGTTTCAAATGAACAACTACAAGATGATACAATAAAGACTGAGGAAGCTATTATATCAATGCAGACCACTTCTAGGCAACCCCCTGTCGATAAAGGGTTCAAACATATGTGCTTAATTCATAAGTAAATCATAATTAATAATATAAATTGATTTGTCTCCACCATGTTGGTTGTGTTAGGTTAAAAGTCGTCTCCTGTACTGTAGTGAGCTTTGATGAATTGAACCTTACTGATGCGTAAGATTTTTTGAAAACCAAAGAATCAGGCAATTTGTAACATGCTGTATAAATATACATCTAACAGAAGTTGTTACAATTCACAATAATTATCAAAAGGAAATCATAAGAACCAAGAGAGGGAAAAATAATTGACTGCCTAGCCACATGAGTTCATGTACTCTCTTAGAGCAAAATCGTCAAATGTGCCAAGCTCATCAATTGTACCTAGGTCATCCAACCCTTGCAGAGACCAATAATCAGAAACCGATTCGCAATACATTGCTTCTGTTTCATGTGACGACCCACCTGACGTAAACTCACGCGTTGTATGGTGAGATTGTAATTTGGCATCATGGTTGGAGTTCAACTGATTCTGACTGGGTTTTACATCAAGATATGAGAAGTGTTGGTCTGAATGCATGGGATCTGTTGAAAAATTAAAGCTAATCAAATTGGTTTTCTTCATGCTTGACGCAGATCGAATCGCGAGCTTTGCATCCGATATTGGCATTGCGTTGCATGAATGCGAGTTCTTGTAAATGACTTCATAAACTGGTGGATTGCTGAAGTCCTTCTGCTGGACTTGTTTCGTGGCTGCACAATTCCTGTCATCTCTATATGTGCACCTAAAGTATGTTCTGAAAATACCAGTCTATATATTAGATAAATTATTAACATTTTTCTTTGAAATTGAAGAAGAAAAAGAAGTATTTTTATTGGAAAAATTTAGGTACACCTAAATAGGTGGTTCCTAAGTATCCCACTCAATCCGTATCGTTTAATTGGAATGTATAATTTGAATTTCAATGCAAACAAACGGTACGGATTGAGTGAAGTATCTGAGAAGCATCTATCTAGATGTACCAAAGTTTTTTAAGTACTCCACTCAATCCGTATCATTTAATTGGAATGTATAATTTGAATTTCAATGCAAACAAACGATACGGATTGAGTAAAGTATCTAGGGAGTACCTATCTAGATGTACCAAAGTTTTTCTCTTATTTTTATTGTTACTTTTTATTTTTTTAGAGAAGAAGTATAAGTAGTGGAATTATATTCAACGGTCTAAAAAGAGTAAATAAAGGAAAGAACACAGGCCTTTTTTATGTTTCTTCTATTATTGTAGGCCTATGTGGTAATTACAAATGGGCCCAATCTAGCCGGGCCAAATTTTAATGGCCCAAAGTTTCGCTGGGGTTTACTCGGACAAAACCCATAACCTACCATTTTAAGCATTATATTCCACATGAAAGAATCTATGCTCTAGAAAGAATTGTAAGTTTTTTCGCTTATGCCACATTATTTATTATGATAGGAAGGCTTCTAATTATTTTTTCATTCCAGTTATTTAGAGAGAACACAAGTTTTTATTTTTTTGTATAATTTTTTTATATGATTAAGTGGGTTGTTTTTTTAGGTTTCAGAAAGTATCTACTTATGTACAAAATTTAATTCTATAAGAATTTTTGTTAAGATTATAATTATAAATATTTCATATTATTACTTACAAGAGAAACTAACGGACAATTCAAATTAATTATTATTGACAATTAGTTTTTTTTTCAACCTATGAAAACTAGTTTCATATTAAGCAAGTACATGGCAGTTGCCAGAAAGACATGGTTAGATTGAATTAAAATATTTTGAATGCATTCCAGTTGGAATGTTTTTTTTTGAAAGCATTGACAGTGGCTGTCAATGGTCATTTCAGTTGGAATGTTGGATGTTGTAAAATGAATATTTCAATAATGCAAATTCAAGATTTGAATGGATTTATATGATGCAAGGCTTCCCATCAGTATCCGAATCTGCTGCTTGTATTGGAGGTAAGCAGGATCTTGCTTGTCTCGATCCGACCGTTACGAATCGATCGCCGTCACAGATAGCTGTGATTTGATTTAGGAGACAGATGTTTTGACCGTTAGATGAGTTTTGAACGGTCCAGATCGAAACAAACAGAAAACAAGAAGTAATTTGACAAGGAGCAGATTTGGTTCCTTCCCATCATACATACCACTTGCTATTAACTAATTCACCTCGAGATGTGACCTCTTAACACTTTGCTAAAATAATAATACCAGATTACAGCAGTGACTTATTAAATTAATATCTACTTTGGTAAGGACGATAACATGGGAAAGCTTTGTTCGAATATATTAATTTACGTGTACCTAAACAATGATTCACGTTTAACTATAAAATTAAAAATGAATACATGCATGTGATTTTATCAATGCTACAAAGGACAAGTTCAATGTTTATTAAACGGATTGTATTCTGGATCTGATCCATTAATTGATCCCAACCCAATACAATTATCCTAAAAAAAGAAGTTGAAAATAGTGGCAACACTAGTAACAATGATATTAAGGTTTTTAGTGAATTTTTTTGGATTAAAAAAATAACTATAGACGAGGTCTAATTGGTAAGTTGCAGAAATCAATCGAAAATATATATATTTTTTTTGTAACTTCTTTTAGTTGATCAAAATTCGAAATTATTTTGATACTGATTTGAACCAACCTTAAATAGTTCAAATCGAAGTAAATAAAGTTAAATAGTTCACAATCCAATCTGAATTCTGAACCAACGTTATTCGACCTGTAATCCGATAATATTTCAAAAATCAAACCGACTTCATTGATAACACAATCTAAAGAACACAAATAACTTGATTAATTTGATATGACCTGTCTGAAATTGAACATGATAAAATGTCAGAAGATCTAAAACTCAATTAAAAATTGCAAGCCATAATTAATTTTCTAAAATCAAACTTACAGTTCCAAATGTTAATTAAAAATTGAACATGTTAAATAAAACTCAATTAAAAATTGCAAGCCATAATTAAAAGCAAATGTTAATTACAATTCCAAGAGGATTACGGCATCAAGGCCGAGTTGTTTTCTTGTTGTTAGATTAGCTCTTCTCTAGGGATTTTGTTACTTAATTATAGTAGGGGGTCAATGTTTTCATGATTTCAATTATATCTTGGAATGTAAGGGGTTTAGGGAACCCACAAAAGTGTGATGTAGTTCGTAATTTATTACGACAACAATCTTGCAATATTATCTGTTTTCAAGAGACAAAATGAGATGACACGAACTTCTTTTCTTTTCGTCGAGCGTGCCCACCGATTTTCACGGATTTTCATTTTAAAAACTCCACCAACACGAGGGGAGGTATTCTTACGGCATGGACGAGTGCAGTAACAATGCTAAATTCATATGAGCACACCTTCTCATGCACAATAATTATCCAACAAGGAATCCACAAATTCATGCTAACAAATGTTTATGGGCCTACGGAAGACGCTCTCAAAATACAATTAATATTGGAGCTACGGAATATTAGGTTACTCAATAACCTACCATGGGTAGTATTAGGCGACTTCAATATACTTCGTACACCAGCGAACACAAATGGATCGAACTTCAACCTAGGAATTGCCCTAGAGTTTAATCATTGTCTTGACGACCTAATGCTGGAGGAAATACCATTAAGGACTAGGAAATTCACTTACTCTAGTAAGAGGCCTTCATCGACTTTATCAAAACTCGATCGAGTATTTATCTCGGTGCACTGGAACGCCACAGGGACGGCTCCTATCCAAACTATACTCAAGGACTTACCCACTCCAGTCTCTGACCACACCCCCCTTCATCTCACGATGAAGCAACATAATCAAAGGAGATCTTGGACATTCAAGTTTGAAAGATTCTGGCTTCTCTTCAATGAGACAAAAAGCATTGTTCAAACGGCATGGAACATAAGTAATCCGTCCAAACATAGCAGCTGTGGACCTTCTCCGTAGACTAAGCTCAACAAGGCGAGCCCTATCTTCATGGGCAAGGACTAAATTTTCCAAAACAACAACATTACTGAATGCAACCAATGATATAATTCAGGCTCTAGATAAAGCAGAAGAACACCGTTCTCTCCTCCCACGGGAATTCGCATTAAGAATTGATCTTCGGAAACATGCGTATAACCTAGCACTACTCCAAGAACATAAATGGCAGCAACGATCCTCAATTCGGTGGTTGAAACTAGGAGATAATAACACCAAGTATTTTCATGCCATCGCAACTAAGAAGCTACAGGCTAACACAATTCGCATTTACAGGATGAGGCCACTATAATTAGTGACCAAAAGGCAATCTCAAAAGCTTTCTCGGACCACTACAAAGATATCATGGGAACAAGGACACAAACGGAAAAAAATACCCGAAGGACTCATTTCACCTATAGCTATAGAGGAACTCATGCACCTAACTCATCCATTCACGATTGAGGAAATCAAACAAGGAGTTTTCTCACTAGCAAAAGGCAAAGCCTCGGGACCGGATGGATTTCCCTGGGAATTCTTTCAACATTACTGGGACATAGTAGGACCGCAAATATGTGGCGTCATCGCTGCATTTCATAGGAATGAACTAGACCTATGGAGATTAAACAAAGCTTTGATCACCATCATTCCAAAGAATAAAGATGCGTCCAAACTTGATGATTTTAGACCAATAAGCGTATTATCAATAATACCAAAACTCATCTCCAAACTACTCGCAACACGGTTACAGACTATATTACCTCAGATCATATCTGACACACAATCAGCTTTTGTCAAAGGAAGAAGCCTCGCTGACACATTCATAATGGCAAGGGAATCCATAATTCTACGAAACAGACTCGCTATTCCAACGATAGTCTACAAGGTTGACTTTCGTAAAGCCTTCGACACGGTATCTTGGGATTTTCTTACAAATTTGCTCCAGGCAAAGGGCTTTCCTCCAACATGGATCACCTGGATCAAGAACATTCTTATATCATCCTCGTCAGCAGTGCGCATCAATGGAATAATAGGCCAGTTCTTCTTCCCCAAAGAGGGCTCAGACAGGGAGATCCACTCTCACCATTACTTTTCATTTTAGCGGCAAACACATTGCATGATCTGCTGGATAAAGAGAGGAACTCCCTATTTCTCACTGTGCCAACCATGGCCACAACATCACTTCAGTTCGCGGATGATACGCTGCTAATCTCAGATGCTCACCCAGAGAATTTAAGGAAAATCAAGGAAATTCTGAACACATATGCATCCTTATCAGGCCTTATGATCAACCCAACAAAAAGCACATTTGTGCCCCTTCGAACCCCAAGGGAAATGCAAGGTACCCTCGAGGACATACTGGGGTGTCAGGCACAGCCGCTTCCCATGAAATACCTAGGACTCCCATTGACGATCAGAAGACCATCCAAGGAAATGTTCTTATCAATCCTGGAATCAATTCAAGCAAAACTTCAATGTTGGAAAGGCAAACTCCTCTCCAAAGGTGGACGCCTCATCCTTGTGAATTCGGTTATAAATGCTTTACCATTACATTATATGCAAGCATTCATGCTTCCCACCTGGCTAATTAAACACATTGAACGCTGCAAGATGCGATTTTTCTGAAAAGGTGACACATCATTGGCACATGGAGGTCACCTGGTCAACTGGCCGACGGTATGCCTACCCAGGATAAATGGAGGATTAGAAATTCTAGACCTAAGAACTCTGAATACCTCCCTTCTTCTAAAATGGACCTGGCAAACTTTCAGCCATCAGGACTCTCTTTGCTACCTTCGTGCGCACACACTATAATCTCCCAACGTCGAACGGGGAGCATATCTATAGAACATGGATGCTCTCCTTTCTAAGGAATATCTTCTCAGGAATGCAATTTTATCTCACTTCTACCAAGGAAGGAGAAGATGGGATAATCAAATGGGCGTGGACATCTTCGGGGAAGTTCACCACGAATTCCGCATATCGGGTATTAATTAACCCAGGTATACGCTCACACACTCATGACCTGATCTGGAAAACGAATGCGCCCCTTAAAGTAAAGATCTTTACATGGACGCTACTCAAGGATAGACTTCTGATTCGTATCAATCTTTACGGCAACGCTGGAGGGCACGAGGAGAGGTGTGTTATGTGCAACACTGAGGCAGTCGAAACAACAAACCATCTATTCCTTCTCTGCCCGTTTGCAACGCAATTATGGCAGTTGCGATCTCCGAGCATGCCCATTCTTCCGACTGATTCCGTCACGACATTCTGGACAAACGGACGACAAACTATCCAGGCTGAAGCTAGGACAACTTGGAATCTGCAAATTCATTGCACGCTCTGGAGTTTGTGGAAGGAACGCAACAGACAAATCTTTCTAGGAGTCGTGCGAAGCTTAGGTTTAATAAATATGGAGATCACAAAAAATATGGAGGAGGCATGGGCCAGCTGCTAGCGTCGTTTTTTTTTTTGTTTTTTTGTAAATAACACTCTTTAATAAAATATAGTATACTTACGTCTACTTTCAAAAAAAAAAAAACTTACAGAACTTGATTCGACCAACATGCATATTGCCAGTACTGTTTATGGTTAGGACAGAAAATCTATTTTTTTTTAGCAAACTACAATAAATTTGTACCAGTGGTTTGATAGTTTTCCATCATATAAGCCACTTGCTATTAATTAATTAATTAGCACCTCCAGATGTGACCTTATACTTTGCTAATTTTTTTTTCTAGATTTAATAGGTATGATCTGGGTAAGGTGGGAACATGGGAAAGCTAGGGAAGTAGGGATAGATTGCTTCAAAAAATAATTCTATGATTGGAGCTCTAACCATAAAAAAATCGAAAACAATTAAGCATGTGATTGATCTTGATGATTCGATAAAGAAGATTTTAAGGTTTTCATAGGGATACTAGGTTCTATGTGGATTCCATCATTTGAACTGATCGATACAATAGAATAAATTCTACCCCAACACGATTTCTTTTTCTTTTTTACATTTTGGATGCCACGCATATTTCATGTAGCATACCTAACTTATAAATATATTATAATACAACTTTTTTATTTATGGCAATTCAGATATTCATTTCTTCTATTTGTTTTATCTTTCGATTTAGACAGAAAGATTATGGACCGGTACGTAGAATCTTCTACCGTTCCGGATTTTTCTGCGTCGAATGGTAAATTTTTTACGGTTATTCTCATATGTTCTAAGAAAATTCTGGCCTTTTCCAGTTGAACATTGCTCGTTTGAATTACTATATTAAAAAAAAAGCTTCTTATATAGAAGCATCCGTTTAAAAATCCATTTAGGAAATTTATTTACATCTTAGATCTATATGCATGCAATCACCATGGATATATAGTTATTCTATATGTAACTCTCAGATAGATTTCATGTTTCTTATCAACATCACTTATTAGTGGTCGATCTGATTAATTATTAGAAATAAATGAAACTAGTTCCTAAAAAATTGTTAAATAATGTGTATCTGATTTTATAACCTCAACAATTTATTGTCAGGAATTCCAATTCATAAGATATTAAGATGTGAATAATTAATGGTTACACAAGTATATATGAGCCTTCTACCTTCTAATTAAATTCCACATGAATATCAGGAAATCTATGTATATATAGGTAACATATATATAGGGTACTAGGTTATATGTCAGATATAAATCTATTTAATTTGTAAATTAGGGGAAAAAAGGATAAACTCCAGCGTGTTACCTTGGATAATTAGAGCTACGAATTTCCTTTGTTCCATATTTTCTCCATTGATAACCATCATCAAAGGGTGCACTTGTTTCTATGGTCCATGTAGTCACCCCTTCCTTTCTGTTTTGTATACAAAAGAAAAAAATATTGAAAACATACGAACTTACAAAAGTAAAATGACACAAATTAAATTTGATTTGTAAGATTTCCATATTGAATTACTGCATTAGTACTTAAACTGTTAAACATCGTTCTCAAGCAAAAAATGTTATCTGAGGATTAGTACAAAGTAAATTTACTTGAAAAAAAAAGCTTAAACGGCTTATGAGAAACAAAATAAATCTCAATACATCACAAAATAATTAGGTACCTTGATTTATGGACACCTCTTCTCTGTTTGGCTCCTTCAAATTCAGTCGAAGAAGCCGGAAACGATCCATCGCACGCCATATCTGTGCACTCTTGCTTGACACTTTTGTTCTTTGGTAAAGAGAATGCCATGTTTCAAGTTTGTTCCTTTGTAGGAGAAGATACAGCACTGGTTTCACAATGATAGATCTCCACATCACGAGCCAGATTTAATATGGTACTTTATATAAAACATGGAGTCTTAGAGTGGATGTGTTTGTCGCGTAGTTGAATTTTTTATGCATCCTTTGGATGTACTGTATGTTATACTTTATTGATTATGCGGAATTTAATTAAGACCATAACGTCTAACCTCCAGCCATTGCTTATGCGATGAGAATCTGAAATCACTAGACTGATGTGAACCCCGTCTCTTGATGGTGCGCCTCAGGGGATCAGTCCAGACCTTCTCTTCTCACTTAATCTCTCTCTAATAATCTGTTAGGAATAAAGAGGAGAGAGAAACCGGAAATAACACACTCACTCCTGCCATCAAGGAGAGATGTATTTAAATAACATCAGATAAGGGTGAGCCAGAAAGGTGCCTTAGGTGCCTTCTCATAAAAGGGTGCATAATCTGGACATAATCTGAACCGTCCATTAGCTTGATGAGATCACAACCATTAAATTAATTTTAAATTAATAAAATTAATTTACATTCTCCCACTTGATCTCATCACCCTTCGAATACTTTAACCCCTTAATCCATATGTTAAAATTGAATGAAACAAAATACAAGAATCATGGCGGTAAGTCCTCTTAATTAAGGCGAGTATTACCTTCCATGCATTACGTGTAATTTCTAACTTTCAATGTTAACCTTTATATGATGTTTTTAACTTGATGAATAAACCTTATGTTTATTCTAGGTCTTACTTTATGATGTATTTCTTATCCTTTGATATCAAAATAAAATCTGTGCACATTATCAACATAAAAGAAAACATCCAATATTTAATAACAATCTCATGAGTTTCATATATGTATCACACATAAATATAAATATATTTACATAACAGATCCTAATCCCATATTAATCACATGATCCTTGAATAACTTTGGTTGCATGCCTTTAGTCAAAGGATCAGCTAGCATATTTTCTGTGCGCACATTCTCAATGACCACTTTATTTTCCTTTATCCGCTCTCTTAATGCCAAATACTTTATGTCGATATGTTTATTTCGACTTCCACTTTTATTGTTCTTGGCCAAAAAGACAGCAGCTGTATTGTCGCACAGAATCCGCAAGGGTTTAGAAATAGAATTTATAATACTAATTCCAGATATGAAACTCTTTAACCAAACACCATGAGATGAAGCCTCAAAACACGCAACGAACTCTGCTTGCATAGTAGAAGTAGCAGTTAATGTCTGCTTGGCACTTCTCCATGACACAGCTCCACCGGCTAACATAAAAATGTATCCTGAAGTTGATTTACGAGAATCAAGACAGCCAGCATAGTCTGAATCTGAGTAGCCGAGTACCTCAAATTCATCAGTTCGTCGAAACATAAGCATATAATCTTTTGTACCTTGAAGATATCGCAAAACTTTCTTAGCAGCTTTCCAGTGGTCTAATCCCGGATTGCTCTGGTAGCGTCCCAACATTCCAACAGCAAAAGCAATGTCAGGCCTTGTACAAACTTGAGCATACATGATGCTCCCTACCGCAGAAGCATATGGAATGTTTGTCATCTGATTCCTTTCCAAGTCAGTCTTTGGACATTGATTCAAATTGAATTTGTCACCATACACAATGGGTGCAGGACTAGGTGAACAATCCTTCATTCTAAATCTTTCTAATACCTTATTAATATAGGCTTCTTGTGACAATCCAAGAATACATCGTTGTCTATCCCGCGTAATCTTTATGCCAATGACATACGATGCTTCACCCATATCCTTCATGTCAAAATTCTTAGAAAGATATTGTTTCACCTCCCGCAAAAATCCCATATCATTAGTTGCAAGCAGAATATCATCCACGTATAAAACTAGAAAACAAACTTTACTCCCACTGACCTTCTGGTATATACATTGATCCATGATATTCTCTACAAAGCCAAATGTAGAAATAACCTCATGAAACTTCAAGTACCATTGGCGGGAAGCTTGTTTCAAACCATATATAGATTTCTTTAACTTGCATACTAAATGCTCACTGTCTTTAGAGGAGAATCCTTCAGGTTGTCTCATGTATACCTGTTCCTCGAGATCTCCATTGAGAAATGCTGTTTTCACGTCCATTTGATGAAGCTCAAAATCAAAATGAGCCACTATAGCCAAAATCACACGAAGAGAATCCTTTTTCGATACAGGAGAAAATGTCTCCGTGTAATCAACACCTTCGCGTTGAGTAAATCCTTTGGCGACGAGTCTGGCCTTATAGCGTTCAATGTTACCTGATGAATCCTTCTTGGTCTTGTAAACCCATTTACAACCAATAGGTTTATAACCATCTGGTAACTCGACCAAATCCCAGACTTTATTTTGTGCCATAGAATTCATCTCTTCTTTCATGGCATCATACCATAATGTGGACTGTCTGCAATTCATTGCCTTTGAAAACTTTTCTGGATCATTCTCAACTACGATGTTAAAGTCAGATTCTTGAAGATAGATTTCATAATCACTAGCAATGGCCGATCTCTTTTCTCTATTAGATCGTCTTAATGTTGAATCAGGGCGTTCAACTTGACCTATTTCGGCTGATTGTGGAATTTCTTCGATTGGATTATTTGTGACATTTATAGGATTATCAACACTCATTCGGTCTGAAGAAGTGTCATTACCCAAATCCAAATTCGTACCAGAAGAAGAAGATATATCTGTATGATCAATTACTAAAGGTCTATCTCTCCCACTAATCTGATCATACTCAAGAAACTTGGCGTTTCTTGATTCCACAATCCTAGTCGTATGTGATGGACAATAGAACCTATAACCCTTAGACCCTTCAGGATATCCTATAAAAAATCCACTAATGGTCCTAGGATCTAATTTCCGTTCTTGCGGATTATACACTCTAACTTCAGACGGGCAACCCCATACGCGTACATGGTACAAACTCGGTTTCCAACCTTTAAATAACTCAAAAGGTGTTTTAGAAACAGCCTTGGTCGGAACTCTGTTTAATATGTACACAGCCGTCTTAAGTGCATCTATCCACAAAGATTTAGGAAGTTTGGAGCTGCTAATCATGCTCCGCACCATATCCAGCAATGTTCTATTTCTACGTTCCGCTACACCATTCTGATCAGGTGAACCTGGCATGGTGTATTGGGCAACTATCCCATTTTCCTCAAGGAACTTAGCGAACGGGCCTGGTGCTTGTCCATTTTCCGTATATCTACCATAGTACTCACCACCTCTATCCGATCTCACTATTTTTATTTGTTTTCCTGTTTGTTTCTCTACTTCTGCCTTAAATACTTTAAAGACATCCAACGCTTCATGCTTATTATGAAGCACATAGAGATACATGTATCGTGAGAAATCGTCAATAAAAGTAATGAAATATTTCTGACCATGAATATCAATATCTGGACTACATATGTCGGTATGAATTATTTCTAAAAGCTCGGTACTCCTTTTAGCACCTTTCTTTGACATGTTTGTTTGCTTTCCCTTTATGCAATCAATACAAGTCTGAAAATCAGTAAAATCCAGAGCATTAAGTACTCCTTCTTTTACTAATCGTTTAATTCGCTCTATGGAGATATGTCCTAATCTCCGGTGCCATAACATAGAAGAGTTATCATTCATCATGCTACGTTTATTACTAACATTCAAAGCATTATGGGAATTACTTAAAGATATTTGATAAAGACCATTATATAAATCACCAGTACCAATCACATCAGATTTATACAATAACTTAAAGTATGAATCCATAAACTGAATGCATATCCATATGGTACAAGTCTTGATACAGATATCAAGTTTCTAGCGAAACTTGGCACATAAAAAGTCTTATTCAAATACAATACATATCCACTAGATAGGACTAATCTATATGTCCCTATAGATACTACGAGCGACTTCAACTTGTTTCCAGAATAGATGAACTGCTCATTTCCCACTGGTTTCCTATGGTCCAGAAACCCCTGCAAGGAATTAGAAATGTGAGTTGTTGAACCTGAATCAACCCACCACGAATCATGATGAACATCAGCCATATTAGATTCATAACAAACATTAGTAGAGAACATACCTTCCTTCTTCTTGTCGTTCTTTTCCAGCCAAGCCTTGTACTTCATACAATCCTTCTTCATGTGCCCTTTCTTCTTACAGAAATAACACTTCATGTCCTTCTTGATGTCAGGCTGAGGAGGGACTGAACCCTTGCCTTTGCCTTTCTGGTTGGACTTCTTGGACTGATTGCCATAGCCAGGAACTTTATTCTTGTTACTTGTTTCTGCTGCATGTTCTGCCATATGAGAACTCTCACCCTGCTCCATAATCAAACGGTTCTCCTCCTGAACACACATGGCCATCAATTCATTTATGGACCATATCTGCTTATGTGTGTTGTAAGAGATCTTGAAAGGACCATATTGAACAGGAAGAGTATTCAGAATAAAGTAAACAAGAAACGACTCAGTAATCTCTACTTCCAGATTTTTCAGTTGAGCAACCATGTCTCTCATCTTCATTATGTGATCACGCACACCTTTAATACCAGTGAGCCTCTGTTGTGTCAACTTCATAATCAGTGTCATGGCATGTGCCTTCTCAGACGAAGCAAACTGTTCGTCGAGCGAAGCCAGCAAATCCTTTATATCTTGATGCTGACCAACAGAACCTCGAATCCCTGCAGAGAGTTTGGACTTTATGAAGTTGCAACACAAGCGGTTAGACCGCTCCCAACGTTCCCAAGCATCCCAAATCTCAGCAGGTGCGTCCAAATCAGGAACTTCTGGTTGGTCCAAACGGATAGCATCATCAATATCCATGCACCCCAGATGAAGGAGAACAGCCTCCTTCCATGCCTTATAGTTGTCACCTTTTAACTCAGGAATATCAGAATTTTTCATATCCAAACCAGCTACATAAAAGAAATTGTATTAATATGCTTATTCTAAATTAAGGCCAACAGAAACTTTAAATATAATTTACCAATGTAAACTATATAAAATTATGAATCATTCAACACAGAAATACTACCTGTGGGCAAAGCAATCTGCAATTGACTCACAATATCTAAATAATATAACTAGTTAATTATAAACCAATTCCTAATTCCTGTGGGCAGATTAGAAATCATAATTATCTATTATATTCTAATAAAATGTGTTAATAACAGTAAATATTCCTGTGGGATAATATTCCTATTACTAACACAAATTATTACAACTATGTTAATTACTGTTGTGATTTTAACAAATACTGCATATATAAATTAAAGACAATCAGAGATGCTGTGGCTACTCCCTAATTTCAATTAAATATACTAATCACTTAACATAATTACTGGATTAGATTGCATACAGAAACAAGAGATTAGGCCGAAAAACAGAAATCCATGCCAGAAAACAGAGATTCTTTCACTAAAACTGCGATTCCGGGAGATCCGACCGTTGGATCTTCCTGAAATTTTACTGGCACGTTCCTGAGACAATTGCGCACAAAAAATCCGGGGGGAACCCCGGATTCCGCTTAGATCGGCCCGATCTGACGGTCGGATTAAGAGTTATTCATGATTTAGTGAAAACAGCCTCAAAAATTATGGTAAATACCATCCAATATCCTTATTGGGTGTTTCTGGCTACTAGTCATCTTATTGGATATCCATTATTTTCGAATAAGATCCAATAAGCTTTATTATACCTTTAACAAAATGGCATAAGACTAGTATTCTGATTATCAAAAAATTTATATCAGAAACGAAATTCCAGAATCTCAAACCGGCCAAAAATCCATAATTTGAAAAATTCGAAAATTCCAGAAAAATTCTTGTATCCAATCATGCAAAACTAAATAACAATTAAGCAAGGCAGAGATTAACCTGCTCTGATACCAACTGTTATACTTTATTGATTATGCGGAATTTAATTAAGACCATAACGTCTAACCTCCAGCCATTGCTTATGCGATGAGAATCTGAAATCACTAGACTGATGTGAACCCCGTCTCTTGATGGTGCGCCTCAGGGGATCAGTCCAGACCTTCTCTTCTCACTTAATCTCTCTCTAATAATCTGTTAGGAATAAAGAGGAGAGAGAAACCGGAAATAACACACTCACTCCTGCCATCAAGGAGAGATGTATTTAAATAACATCAGATAAGGGTGAGCCAGAAAGGTGCCTTAGGTGCCTTCTCATAAAAGGGTGCATAATCTGGACATAATCTGAACCGTCCATTAGCTTGATGAGATCACAACCATTAAATTAATTTTAAATTAATAAAATTTATTTACACTGTACTCTTATATTTTTTAATTTGTGTGTGTGTGTGTGTGTGTGTGTGTGTTTTTGTATTAGTAGTAGTTAGAGAGTTGGCTTTATTTCTGTTCAAAGGTTAAATAGCCCATTCCATATGGTGATATGGTGATGCTGAAAACAAAATATAACTCGTTTCTGTCTATGTAAAAATATAACTCGTTTCTGTCTATATAACAAGGAAAAGAGGAGGGACTATAAACAAAAAACAAAAATATAGCTACCATCCATGAAATTTAGTATAATTCGTGGTGCACGTGGTTAGAATTATATGGTATTTTTACAGTCGTATTGTTATAACGTGGTTATTATTAATCAAATATTAAAAACATATTATTGATCCTTTCTTTTTATGAACAAAAACTAGTGCTAATTCAATTTTAAATTTTCAATGGAAAAAGCTTTGACTGTGTCAAGCCTGTGACCTCAAGTCCTCAACTGAGCCCTGAAAGTTTATTTCAAATAGTAAAGGAATAAGCTTACCAGACTTTGCATCCTCTGCAGAGTTCTTCCTTTTGATCTCGTCCGTTCAAGTTGATCTCGACAAACTAAATGAATCGGTTCGAAACGGGCAGAAATTTTCATTTCTGAACCGATTCATTCAGACCGTTCGGATCAACTCGAACGGTGGAGATCAATAGCTGTGTAAATATTTATATAGGATAATCCTAGCATACATTTAATTTGTATGATACATGAAATTTAACTTTCCATTAGTCACACAGTTTCTAAGATTTCATCTTTAAAGGTTTTACTTATCCATAGCTGTCTCAGTTTTTTTTTATCTCAAAAAATTAATGTTTCAGTAATTATCGCAAAACAAATTTAATTATCCAATGAAATGCTAAATATTTTATCAATTTCTTCACACGGATGTTCATGAGTTATGTTAAATTCTTAATTCTGTAAGTATTGAAGTAAAAAGTTTGAACTGTAAACATCTAATTTTACAGGAGTTATATTCTGTGCTTCACTGTTCAATGCTTGTATATAATAAAAATATAAAAACACAGCAATTAAGGAACAAAACATGTGACAACATATTTATAATAAAGACCAAATCGACACATGACATTGCAAAGTATAACCCCCAAGAAATGGGATCAATATTCGATGAGGTATTCTGTAAGGTGAAATAGCAATCAAATGATTTTACATAACTTCGAGATTCACACGTGTAAATTTTAAAGTTATGTGAACCATTCGATTGCTATTTCACCACACATAGTATTCCATCGGATGTGAGTTTCTAGAAATGAAGGTCTAACCTCCTTGTAGTTTATATTATAACACAAATATCATGCTAATCATGTGTTAATCTTAAATTTTGCATTGGCAAAGCAATTTTGCACTTCATAATACAAGCTCCTATTTTTGGATTAAATATGTTCACTTAATATTAAACATAAAAATTACAAATTTTAATTGACTATGTTCAACTAATATGGGAAAACACAGAAAGCGTTTCATTGGCTTTCCTTTTTTTCAGATTAAAGTGATCTTTAAAAGCACCACTTCTGTATGAAAAGAGAAATATAAGTTTACAAAAGAAATGCAAAGTCTCCATAACCCATATCCATACCAACAAAAATCTCATAACCCTCACTCCATGAAAAGGTTGAGCCACCAAAATATAGCTATCTGGTCACAAAATACAACAGCAAAGAAAGAACTATCAACTATACATCCTCAATAGTCAATACTTATAGTAACTAGGCTTTGGACCGGCGTTCCTCGGTGGACAATCACAATTTCAGTTAAAACATTTAGTGGTAACTCACAATTACCAACTGTTTGAACATTTCCAAATATCCTTGTGCTATATTCATCATATCAGTTATATTAGATGTGATCATAGGCATTTCAAGAGAGACAAAGTCTGACAAGATAGTAACAGGGGCGGACCTAGATAAAAGCAGGGTGGGTTACACCCTGAAATTTTTTTTTGCGAAATTAATTATATATTTCAATTTTTTTAAAAAATAATATGCTTATAATTTTGAAATTTTAAAAAAATATGTACTATTTTGAACTACCCTGAAAAAAATCGTAAATTTTAAACCACCCTAATAAAAATCCTGAATCCGCCCTTCATAGTATCTATAAGAGGAGAGTATGATGGAGGAAAAAAAGTGCAAATTATGAGAGACAGACTTGACAAGACATATTGAATAATATAATAAGATATTTCAAGCTCACCTCTTCCTATGAACACAAAATTACTAACCCCATGCTTTGAACAATTAGATTCCTCAAGAATGGGGCACTCTAAAAATACAGTGCCCACCATGCCCCCACCAAATATGACAAATGGGGCCCTCTAAAAATAAGATTTGTGGGGCTAGTCAGTCAAGGTAGTGGAGGCAAGAATGCGGCAAAACTCGGGGCGCTGTAGCAAAGCCCTTCGTCTGATAAATGGCTACCATGCACCTTCATACAACAAATATATATAAAAGATTTAATAGCTTGCTCAATAAAATATCACTCAACAATGCAACTCACAACAATCATCATAAGGGGATTAGAAGCATAAAAAAAGAGGAGCACAAACAAGATAAAAAAAAAAGAAAAAAATAGAAAAATATATGACCTACGATGCTTAACAGCTTAAGTTGCAGGTCAAATACAAGCCAGAATATACCAGCAGTTACCTTAATCCCTTTCAAGGTTGATTTTCTGGTATTATATATCATATCCCAAGATTGTATTGTTAGGAAGGAAGTTATAAAAATGATACAAAAATCACCTGTATTCTGCAATGTCATGTAGCTCGAGGTTTCTAGAGAAGCCTCCCTTGCCAGTGGCACAGAATGGGCATTGACAGGGCAACTAACCTGAGAAACATGTTAACAGTTTTCAGGAAATATTGTTTAAGACCTATTTAGCCAACTTGGCAAATTTGCTTGTTATCTGAATATAAATATTGTTCAATTAATTTTCACATGAAGAATTCCTTCTATTTTCAATTAGTAGTTTAGCATTGATCAGTTTGAGGCAATCTGAAACTAACATCATCTTCGGAAAAAAACCAATAAATCGCTCCCCTTTCCCAAACACCAACACTACTAAATATTGTCCCAGCTCATACGCAATATTACTATATTGTACAAAATCCGTTTGTATTAAAGAAAATGTTTCTACCGTTAGTAGTAAAGTTGTCAATATTTAAGAAGTATGTTTTTCTCCATCACAATAACACTACAGAACATCGACTGTCAGTTACAAATTTGTGTGTTTACTGTCTAGCTAAAACAGCAAATGTATTCTGGTAAAGAATTGTAATGCGAATTTTATGACAAAATGTCTGTGATCAAATTGTACTGAGAAGATACACATTCAGTAAGATGAACAGAGCCTTTATTATCTTAGCTGGTATTCCCACTTCTTACCGAGCCGTAAAGGTGCTTGCTGCTTGAAAGATTCATACCTCTTAAATTCCTCATCTCCAAAAACCTCTTTTCTTACACAGATAGGATGAATTGTGGTAAACAAAGTGCAAATAGATATATTAGATCTGTTCTAACTAATCCGGAACAAAAAGAACGAAATGTTAAAGGTAGGAGAGGAAATTTAGGAGAACAAACCAGACAAAGCTCAAACGGAGAGCGATGAGCGAGAATCGAGATGGTGAAGGAAGCCACAAAGACATTCATCTCATCTCATCGATTTGATTCTTGCCAGATGGAAGATTGAAGAAGAGAAAATATTCAGGAGCGAGGTGAGATTTGAGACTGATATTACCTCTGTAACTTCCTTATTTTCATTTTTAAATATCAATGATTTCTTATCCAGGAGCATAAGATCCAATTAAATCATTTAATTCAGGCAATTTTTGTAGGAAAGAATTGGTGAGAATTTAATCAAAAGAAATGACACACGTTTTAGATTTCCAAACCTTTTTAACTGGAAAGGTCTAAGAAACATGACCTTATATATATATGAGGAAGGATCCGTAGCCGTCAAACTTTCAACCGCTCGCAACCGCTTCATGATAGCAAATGTAAATTGCCGATCCGGACCGTTGAAAATATTCTCCATATTAATATAGACTTGGAAACCAAATTTTACATTTTTTTTTAATTTTTTTACTATTTTATCGGATGGATTGAAAATTTATTTATCTAACGATTTACAAACATCCAATTTTCAACTCTTCTGATAAAATAGTAAAAAATTCCAAAAATATAAAATTTGGTCTCCAAGTCTATATTAGTATGGAGAATGTTTTCAACAGTCCGGATCGACGATATACACATGATATGATGGAGCGGTTACGAGCAACTACGAAATGGATGACAGCTACAAATCCCTCTTCATATATATATATATATATATATATATACACACACACACACATATAGAGATAGGCTAGGGTGCTCCATGGAGCACCAAACCGCTAATGCTCCACATCGTATCTCCAATTTAAAAATTTCAACGATAGATCCGAACCGTTGAATATGATCTATATATTTAAAACTACTTGGAGATTGAGTTTTATATTTTTTTGATTTTTTTTGCTATTATTTAGAGAGGTATGAAAATCACAATTTTTGTTGGTTTAGAAACCGTTTGATTAGCAACTTTTCTACCTCTTTAAAAAAATAGCAAAAAATTTCAAAAAAAAATATAAAATTCAATCTCCAAGTAGATTTTAATATGTAGATCATGTTCAACGGTTCGGATCGATCGTTGAAATTTTCAAATTAGATATAACATATGTGGAGCATGAGCGATTTGGTGCTCCATGGAGCACCTTAGCCCCCCTCTCTCTCTCTCTATATATATATGTAGTCATAGTTCGTCAAGTGGATATAGAGAGTTATATAAAACTAAATCCACACTAGAAGGAATATTGAGCGGATATGAAACAAAATTCAACATATATTATAAAAATATACATATATAATAATTGTAAGTATATTAAAATAACAATGAAAATTTCAAATAACTAAATCAATTGAAAAATATCAATATATTAGTTGACACTACTACAAAAATGAGCTATTATAGCGGATTTATTAGGGCTATTATAGCGGATAAAGGGGGGGGGGGGTATAATAGAGGGGGGCTGCTATAGGTATATGTTGTCCGCTATAATAGGTCGGGCTATTATAGCGGCCTTTAAGAAAAGTCCGCTATAATAGGAGGGTCTATTATAGCGGCCTTTAGTAAAAGTCCACTATAATAGGGTGTCTATTATAGCGGCCTTTTTCAAAAGTCCGCTATAATAGATTTTGAATTTTTTTTGAAAAATGGCGCTGTCAGCTTTTCATTTATCGCGATATTGACTGATTTGATATGCATTTTTGCATAAATATCCATTCATAATTTATAATCAAGAGAAATTTTGTTTGCAAATATGTTCGGTTGCTGATTTTGAACAGCCTAATTTTATTTTTAAACGATCTTATAAAATAACTCAATTTTATTTTTACAGTAATAACTGAGTGAGTTGTGAAATTTTTTTTACAATAATACTCAGGACTCTTTTATATATATATATATATACAAACAAACTTAAAACACAATAATATTTGACGAAAATAGAATGATGAAAGATTTCTGTGTGAAGAAGAACGGATAAGGGCATATTTCTGTGTGAAGAAGAAAGAATGATGAAAGATTTTAGTGAAGGAAGAGTGATGGAGAGTTGATATTTATATAGAGAAGGGAAATTTTTGAGATGAAAATATGTGTTGATCCGTGGGACTATGTGAAATTTTGGAGCGTTGGATTGACATTAATCAACGGTTGGATTCATACTACATAGTGATCCGTGTGAGACCCTATTTTCCAATCCGCTATAATAGACCTATTATAGCGGACCTTGATGCCATCCGCTATAATAGACATATTATAGCGGACTATTGTTTCCATTCGCTATAATAGAACTCCTATTATAGCGGATTTTCTCCGTGATCCGCTATAATAGATCTATTATAGCGGATGACATCAAAGTCCGCTATAATAAGGAGACTATAATAGCTCCTTTCTTTAGTAGTGTGATGTTTATAATAGAAATTGAGATGCACGGACAATTATTTTTAACAATTTGATGTTATTTTGTAAATGAAATTCATATATCATTTGCTCCTTTTTCGGATTTGAATACCCCCCCATTGTTTATTTTTTTCAATTCAAACTGATTCCACATTAAATTTACATACATAAGAATTCAACCCTAAGGGATTGCAGCCACTCAATTATGTTTCCTTTTTCAAGATATGTTTTTCTAAAAAGTTAAAATATTTCTCCAACTTGACCAATTTAAAATAATTAATGGCACTAAACCATAGATCACAAAATTACACAAACTGTCAAAATTTTAAGCTACTCTAAAGAATTGGAACCGATTGAACATGTTGATATCAGATTAATTAAGAATGTTTAATAAGTAGTTGGATCTAGCATACCTATGTATACTGACAAGACAACTAATTAATAGTAATGTAGTATAATCTAGGACATTGACAGTCTAAAGAACCAGTGTTTAAAATAGTCAGGTAGCGTCTAGAACTGCAAACGAATCGAACTCGAACGAACTAATTTGTGTTTGAGTTTGATTCGAAATCAATTTCAAACTAGTTTGATTTGAAATAGAATAACATTCGAACAAATTGTGTGAAGTTTGAGTTTGATTTGATATTGATCCGAATCGAACTCGAACGAATTACGAATTACAAAGTACAAATTTTTCTTGTTGTCCGACTGTAAAGTAATAAAAGAGAAGTATTATCTAATAAAAGATGGTGAAGAAGAAGATGTTGACAATGGAGAGAGTGATTGCGAACCAATTAGAGATTACCTAAATAAAGATGAGAATGCTGACATTAAAGATTAATGAACCAACTATCTCTGATGGAAATGAAGGAAATTATATAATGTATTTGAGAAAAGGAGGTAAAAATAACAACTTGATTCGAACTATATAGCTCGTGAACAACATTAGAATGAATTGTGTCAAGTTTGAGTTAGATTTCATACTAATACGAACGAACTCGTAGCACAAACTATATATCAATAGTCTCAATATCATTTGACGGTTAAGATCTTCTCAAGATTCGAACTGTTTTAGTTCACAAACAATTTTGAATGAACCGACCCTAATTTGAGTTTGATTTGATTTGATTTGAAATTAATTTCGAACTAAAATAGGACAAACTAATTTCGAATTTTTTTCGAATCAAACTCGAACGAGTTACGAACCTTTCTTGCAGCCCTAATAACGCCTAACACATGCGCAATTTTGTACTCCCCAGATCCATTGAAGGAATGATTTTCGAAATTTTTTAAATTTGAGCTATTTTTGTCAATTTTTTTTGTCATCTGTTGTGTTGTGCTCGGGCTTTTAGTCTCCTCATTTTTCATTTTGCACAACGTTGATTTGTATTATATTCATAGAAATAGAAAGTTCGATATTTAAATTGATATATATAAGAAGAAAATGCTCGAATAACATTAAGTCACAAGTAATAAAAAAAATAGAACATATAGAGGTAAGAGGAGATAAAAAGAAAATATAAAAAATAATGAAGCAATAAAAAAATAGAACATATAGAAACATATGAGGTGTAGTTGAGTTACACTTCTCTATTTACTTATGAAGCACACTTAGGACTGTACAACGAGTGAGTTAATGTATTTTTGTCAAAATTTTATTCCAACCCACCCGTCTAACTCACTCAATCAATTTAGTTTTTTATATATAAATTTTGCGGGTTATACGAGTTAAACGGATTGCAATTTTTATTGAACTTCTACGATAATTTTTGTATTAATCTTTTTTATATTAACAAATTAAAAAAATAAAATTAAAGGAAAAAAATGATAAATAAAATATCATAACGATATTAGAGTATTAACATATAGATAACAATATAATCATGTTGTTTGTGAGAAAAAAATATAGAACTATCATTAATGAAAAAAAATTAGATATAAATATAATATAAATGAACACTATGTTTGTTATTGATTAAATTTTATATAGTAGTAAGTTATTTTATTTTGTAGAAGAATAAATATTTAAAATATAAAATATTATTCAAAACGGTTGGGCCGGATTAATATGAGGAGTATAGTTAATGTGAAAACGTTTGTACTTCGGCCGAAGTGCAGAAGTTTCACATTAGCCAATTTTTTGTGTCAAAATTTAAATTTAAGTTGTTCAATAAATTTTTCATATGAAATCATGTAGAAAATCAAATTTCGTGATTTTTAGAGCTTTCTAGCTATATTTTAAATATTTTTTAAAAACAATCTTGAAAAGATCATGTTTTTTAATATTAAACGGGACTGATTTATAGTCTGATTTTATATCCACCAGATATAGGCCATATCTAAAGCTAAATTTTCTGAAATCTGAATTTTTTTTTTCTGACAAAAGATTTCTTTACTGAAATTATTTCTAATTAAATTAAATTTCTGCAATTAGAGGTTCCCAAATAGAGAATAAAAATTATTGAGAAAGAGTCTGTCTATTGCCTTGTTTTGTATGAAACTTTTATTAGTAAGAAAGTACTATCCTTCAATCCATTATCCATCTTCAAGGATTGAAGTTATCAGCATGAATTAGTACATACATACTGTAGTATATTTTTGAAGAAAACAAGTTGACGAAACTTGGAACCAACTAATCCCTAGATAATGACATATTTATAGTTAATGTTCTAGTGGAGACAAAAAAGACAAAATAGATGATAAAATGTCCTAATTCAAGGCATTCCTTCCCAAAACAGTATTATAATAGAGAATTGATTTGATTCCTTGCGACTTGCGAGCTAGTTGTTGTTTGTTTTAAAATGCATGGGTCAATTGGGTTGAACTTTATTACCCACTAGGTTTTATTTGTCACAAAGTACAAATTAGCCATCAAATCCTAGCCTAGTCTGAATCTTTATTTCTAGATATTATACTTTACCAGAATTCTCTCGGCAACCATATATGGTAATAGCTAGGAAGACTGATAATTAGTCGTGTGCGGATTTCAAACTTTTTATAAATGTTACTGTACATTTGAACATAAAATAATTCAACTGATTGCTGATAGTATGATGGACCTTTTCTAGTTGGATAATGTTACGTTGATGTTACATTTGATATCGGTTATTGATACGAATGTTATTATGCATTTTAGTTGAGTTACTATACATATTATTTGATTTATTATGCATGTTTTTTCATGTTATTTTTTAATTGAAAAATATTATGCATGTTAACAAAATAACATGCATAATAACTCAAATAACATGCATAACTATTTTAGTGCAAAATATAACATGCATAACTATTTCAGTACAAAAAATAACATGCATAATAACTCAAATAATATGCATAATAATTCAACTAAATGTGCATAATAACATCGGTATCCATAATCGATATCAAATGTGGTATATACGTATAAGCTCTCTTTCTCGTTTTTAATTTTTACAATTTAAATATGAGCCGTTATAAACATGGCATGTCGGCCATGAATTACTAATTAATGCAACTAATTAAGGGCCCAATCACTGCTATTTCATTAAGTTAACGACTATGTTGCAAATTGCGTCAATTCCACATAACCGGATCTGGTGCTGTGCGGGACGGTGTAGCGCAGCATCTAAATCATTCGATTTTCACTGATTGCATCAAGATTCGTGCCAAAGTAAAAAAGCTCCCTGATTTTCATCGCTGGCGGTCGATCGCAAACTGGCGGTCGATCCAGACCGTTCATTTGTTGTAGCGCGGTACTGTGCTATAGCAAATTCGGGTCCCAATTCCACACATTGTCCCAAACGCATGATAATGTTGGAGCTAACTACCACTTATTCCTTCTCTTTTAGTATCACTACCACATAAAGGAGATTTAGCAATCTCATAAAATCACAGTTATTGAATAATTGAATTATTAAACATCATTGGCAAAAGTGTAAACTTTTATTTTAGAAAATAAGGCAACAATTATTTTAAATAACCGTTGGCGTAGGTAGCGCTACATCAATGATTATTTAAAATAAATATTGTCTTTTCTTTTCAAGATTTTTTTTTCAAAACTCTAGGGCAACAATTGTTAAAATAACTGTTGCCGTAGCTCCACCTACGCTAACTATTATTTAAAATCATAGATGTTAGTATCTTACGATACGCGATGCGTATCTTATGATTCGATACGAGTCAAAGGGCGAGAGATACGTATCTTATGATTCGATACGAGTCAAAGGGCGAGAGATACGTATCTTATGATTCGATACGGGTAGCGATATCTAAGGGTGAGTCGCCATTGCCCAACCACCTCGACGACGATGATTGATGATAATATTGCTAGTGATAGTGATGATTTAGATGATATTGGTAGTTAGTAAAAATGGTTATAGGATCATAGCTTCTTTTGTTAACAAATATATCATTTTGTGACTTATTAGAACATGATTCTAGATTATTTTGTTGCTTACTAGAAGCAAAGATTGATATCCTTGTAAATATCTAAATATGCAAGAAATTTACATTGATATAAATTGACACTTATTAATATATTTAAAACTACGATGGTTTCTTTAGTTATTCAGATTTTTTTGTTAGATATTAATTACTATAATCCTTTTGTTATTTTAAAAATAGTTTAGCATATCTTAACGACACGACACGATATACGATACACAATACGATACAAAATCCATCGATACACGATACATTTTACGATTCAACAACTATGTTTAAAATAACTGTTGTGTTATCCCTAACCCTAGCTTAAAAATGAGTGCTTCTCGACTCTTCTCTCTCACTCTCTTCCTCCTGGCCGTCTCCACAAATTCTCAAACTTCTCTGCCCTCTCTTCCCCACTTTTGTTGGTGAAACACGATTGATAATGTGAAAATCCATAATAAAAATGTTGATTTCACCCCTATCAAGGTACTTGATGAAATTCACGAGTTTTATCCTAAAGAGAGAGATCGATTTTTCACCGTAAAAGAAGATGTTGTTTAGTCTACTTTTTCTTTGACATTTATTGTGAATGTACTAACTATTTGTTATTTGTATAAGAGTTTATGTTTTTGTGTTCTGTAGGGGTTCCTTGCGAGAAGTATTGGATGACAAAGTTTCAAGTACATAGAAAGCATACATACCATTTTTTATTAGAAAGTGACTGCAAATGAAGCCAACTCTAGAGAGGAATGTCTAGAAATCTCCACAAACAGAGGATATTATCATAACGCAAGAGAACTCGTCACAATAGGTTCTCAACAGATCACAACAAATTGAAGAGGAGAAGAGCCAGAAGACAGTGCAAAGGAGGAATTTGGCAAAGCCATACGTTACTATAACGTAAGGTAGACCTGTTGTAACGGGTTCTCAACCAGTCACAATGGATTCCTCACCAATCACAACGGGTTCCTGTCAAGAAGGGCCCAAAAGTCAGCCATAGATGCACACAAGGGCAGAACTGGGAAGGTGCCAACCCGTCACAACGTGTTTTGTAACGAGTTGCAAGTTTCTGTAATAGAAGCAATCCTGATTAAGATTGCAAGACTCCAAGAAGTGCTCAACCTATATATACTTGGAACATACAAACCAAAAGCATCAAGAGCGCCCTCCTCAAGTTTACAAGCACGCAATTGAGTATCATAAAGAGCACAATAGCCTTCTCCTTCAGCATCCACACTTTGAGAGTGTTTAGGATAGCTAATTATCTTATTGTCTATTCTTGAGAGTATTTTTAGATTGTTTTAGTTTGGTGAACTACGTTGTGTTCTCAAGTAGTTCATCCTTGTCATGGATTGTGTTTTCAATCAAGACCATTAGGCCTTTATAGCGGTGTAGCCCCTTGAAAATGATTGGAGGCTTTAGGATATACTCCCTTAATGTGAAACCGGTCCCCGAAGGTATTTTGGATCTAGAGGTTTTGTGGATGAAGGCTTGGTTGATAAGCCGAACCATGTTACATAACATGTTGTCTTGCTCTCTCGTTTAATCTACTTTTGCATACTTGCTTGATTTGTTGAAATTACTTTATTACTTGCTTGCTTGACTTAGCTAGATGATTAAGGTCCAAAATTTATACTCAAAATTGTTAAAAACTTCCACAATCATTTTAGGCCTTTTAGATCATTGTTTACAAAATATCAATTGGTATCAGAGCAAAAGGTTCATACCTAGTTAATTTGACCAACATGAGTCTTGAGACAAGTTTGGTTGAACTCCCAAAACTTATCTGAAATGATGATTTCCAAACTTGGAAAAAGGCAATGCAAGAATATTTAGAGGAAAATGATCTTTTATACACTTTGACAAGGAAGTCTTTTATGCCACTAAAGATTCTTCAACTAGAACTCTACATAATAGTTATGCTTCATACTTTATATTGAATTTTGTAGGAGAGTCGATTGGGAAAATTCTTATTGATTCAAATCTTGCATATGAAATTAAGTATACCCCACCCTTCATGTTCTTTACTCCTACATATTGTAGTCTAATTTACTAAGTATATTTTCCTTTTATTAACATTATCAACTCCTACCCACCGAATTTGTTTTCTTATAATATTGTCGATTTTAGTTACCACCCATTTGGGAATTTTATACAATGCAATGTAATAAATAGTTAAAGATGATAAAACTGACTTTAGAAAAAATAATCTACCATCCAATGATAATAGTGTTCCTTTTCAAATAGGAAGTTTCTTTTGAGTTTTGTCAATTAGTTTTTGCCAATCATGTTTTGAGAGTTTTTTTCAATAAAGGGGTAACCCCAGATATTTTATTGGATGTGTTCCTAACGTACATCCAAACAAAGATGCATAGTGTGTGGCCATATGTTGTTCAATGTTAATTGATACCAAGTCAGTTTTTTCAATAATTTATTTTTAGACCAAATAGCCCTTCAAACCCTTTAAGTGTCCACTTGATTTCTTCTAGCATATGATAATCTACTTTAATGAACAATAAGGTGTCATCAGCATACTGAATGTTCATATTTTTTTTGTCCATTTGACAGAATTGGTCCTATGCCTTGATAATGACCTTGATGTTTCCCATTTTGTATTATTTTATGCAAAGTATCAGCAACTAAGATAAATATATAAGGGGACAATAGGTCCCCTTGTCTAACACATCTCTTGCATTCAAAATAAATCCTATTTTACCATTAATTTGAGCTGCATTATGCCCTTTATTTAGTAGATTTTTAATTCAAGTTATCCATGTTCCACTAAAACCCGTTTTTAAGAACATCAAATAAAAAAAATCCCAATTAAGAGTGTCAAAAGCTTTTTCAAAATCAAATTTCAACATAACCCCTTGTTCTTTGAATTTCTTGGTAGACTCTAACAACTCATGTGCTACAATCACACTTTCAAGTATAAACCTCCCCTTTAAAAAAATACTTTGATTATTTTCAATTATCCTATCTATTATTGGAAACATTCTATTTGTAACTACTTTTGTAAAGATTTTATATATATAGTTCAATAAACTAATAGGCCTAAAGTTTTTGATAGTAGTAGTATTATTAATTTTTGGTACAAGGCATATTATAGCTCTATTAAACTTAGAAATGTTCAGAGTGTTGTTATGAAAATCTTGAAACATGCTAAATATCTAATTTTTTTAATAACTCCTAGTATTGTTGATAAAGAGCATGGAAAAAACATCAGGCTCTAGAGCCTTCGATGGGTCCTTTGAACACATAAGTCTTAATATCTTTGATAGTAAATGCTGCTGTCAAATTTTCATTTTTCATTTGAGTTAATAATTCATCCTCCTTCAAATAAATTAGCAGATAATGAGATCCAAGGTTTTTCAATTTGATCTAATATTTTCTTATAATGTTGGAAATCATATTTCTTTATAATCTTTTCATCTGAAACTTCTTCATTATTTATGTTGAGAGAATTTATTCTATTGTGTTGTCTGTTATAAGAGGCTATTTTATGAAATAATTTTGTGTTGGCATTCCATTCGTGGAGTCATTTAACTTTAGCTCTTTGTTGTCAATATGTCACTTCTTCTTTGTGAATATTTAGCAATTCTGATTTAGCAAGAAAAAAATTCTTGGACTTCATAATCTATTAATTTTCAATCTTAAGCTAAAAGCTCATAATCTAATAATTGTTTTGTAAAATGTTCTCTTTTATCCCTTGTATCTTTTTTAAGGTTGGCATTCTAACATCTAAGTTTATGCCTAAGAGTATCAAGTTTATATTTCCAGTCTTGTGCTTTGTTAGGGCCTAAATGCATATGTGACAGTCAATTTACAATTAAATCATCAAAACCCTCATGTTGCAACCAGTGTTTTTTCAAATTTAAAGTTATGAAAATTTTTACATAAATAATAATAACTTTGAATCAAATTTTGTAATTAAATAAAACCAAATAAACAACGCACCAAAATGGTTCTACTAGAATAAACGAAATAAAGGTATAGAGTATAACTAAATGTATATATATGTATAATTAAACATATATATATATATATATATATATATACATATGAATATATTTAATTTTGCACAAAGTGACAATTAATGAATACATTATGATATATGTGAATTACGTAAAATAGATTCGACGTTAACTAAATAAAGCTGAACTATAGTTAATTTTTATTAGCTGAATCAAATTTTTTTGTCATAATTCCCTATAACAAATATGAATACGTGCAGCCACATAACATGACTCGTCGGGTCATTTCAGTGTCTAAGCTAGACACCACACGTATGCGTGCACAGACGTGGCCATTCTCTCGATCCCACTTATTTCCTTCGTGACTCTTTTTATTCCCTGCATGGAAGCGAGAAGAAGCGGGTCAGACTAATACCCGTTTGGGTCACGATCTGAGAGACGAATGAACAACCACACAAGGGGACACAAGAATTCATTGCGTAAATTCCCTCTATCTCTCTCTGTTTTTCCGTGCCCCGAGGCATTAATTGCCGTCTCTCTCCTGCCCTCACTTATCTCACTCTCCTAGTGTAGTGCTAGACGGGCGGGCGGGCGGGTTTGGGAAATGGGTCGGACGGGGGGCGGGTGAGACGGGTGACGGGTCGACGGGTTAGGCGGGTTACGACGGGCGGGTTGGGACGGGTGGGTTTGGGAAGAGTGACCCAAACCCGCCCTTAGACCCGTCGGGTCAAACGGGTCGGGCGGGCGGGCGGGCACGGGTTTTTTTTTAAATATTTGAAATAACTCCAAAAAACTAAAAAAATTGAAATAACTCCAAAAAAATCTTAAAAAATTCACAAAAAATCTAAAAAAATCATATTTGAAAAAGTACAAATGAATTTAATTTTTTTTATAAAAAAATTTCTTTTTTCAAACTCGTAAATCCAAAATAATTCAAAGACATATAAGTTTTTTTAAATCCGAATATAAAAAAAAGTGAATAAAAATATACAACTATTTTAGTTAACTATTTTTATTACAAACAAAAGTATACAACTATTTTAGTTAACTATTTTTATTACAAACAAAAGTATACAACTATTTTAGTTAACTATTTTTTTTACAAACAAAAGTATACAACTATTTTAGTTAACTATTTTTATTACAAACTAAAGTATACAACTATTTTTTTTAAAGAAATAAAAATTAGTGAATAAAAAATATGAACAATAAAACATTTTAAATAATTTTAAGTAAATTATTTTAAAAAAAAGTTACTCTCCTCCTTTATCCGGGCTTGAGACCGGCTATGTTACCGTGTTAAAAAAATAACATAGGCGGAGTTCTAACTTTTTTTTTTGTTAGTAAATATTTAAACTAAGTATAAAAATGTTTAATAATTAGAAAAAAAAATTAAAGAGTGCATATATTTCATACCGAAACTACATTCCTAGATTGCGGAATCTCATATACCAATGCTCGTTCTCTTCTTCGGGATCGCATTCATCATCCGAATCATTATCCGTGATGCCGGTACTCTCTTGAGTATCAACACCGGATGAACTTGCTTCAATTTCTTTATATTGGATTCGTTCTTCCGCATCAATCCAATCTTTTAAGCATACGAGACGCTAAAAAACCGTTGGCCCCAACTTGCTCCTTTTATTGATAAGAAAAAATAAGTGAAAAATTAATAATTAGAAAAATAAATAACAATTAAAAATAAAACATGTACCTTTTATCGGAAAGAATCCTATTTGCCGAACTAAAACAAGATTCGGAAGGCACGGTTGATATGGGAATGACGAATATGTCGCGGGCCATCATAGATAGAGTTGGAAAAAGGTTTGCATTTTTCTTCCAATAATCTAGAATGTCGACTCCCTCCGGCGCCCCCGGTAATGCAAGATAGCTTTGTAATTCATTTGTGTTAATTGGCATCGCATTCTCCTCGTCATCTAACTCGAGTAACAATGCACTTCGGCTACTAGACCTATTAAGAATTAAAAATATATATATAGTAAATAAAATATGAGTTTTAAGTTGTAACAAAATAATAAGTTATAAAAAAACATGAATTTTAAAAATATATACCTCATTGTGTTACTAGTAGAGGGCATAGGTTGTGCGGCATTCCGTCGAGTGTTGTATTGGGTAAACATTTCTTCAACCAAAGCTCGTATTTGGGGCTCCTCGTTTCCTCTAGGTAAACCTAAATAAGACTTGTATTTTCGTAGCATTCTTTCCGTGTAATACATCTTGTATGTCGGATGGAGGATATTTGCAATAATTGTCACGTTTGGTACTTCTTCCCAATATTTTAGAAATTTCTCCCTCACAGCCTCTACAATTGGAGCGAGAGATTGATCGATAGTTTCTATACCTACATAAATAAGTACAAGATTAATTGGAAACTATTTTAAAAAAATCCGAATTTAAAATATATATATAAGTATATAAAAAAATTCGAACTAAAATATGTACCTTTCATCTCGTCGTACACTTTGGCAATGAATAAGAGGTGGTGAAGCAACTCATGCGCGGTCGGTGTATACGAGCAAGACAACTTAACAGTTGCCTTGAAAAAAGCTTCAAGAAAGTTCATTAATAGATGTAATTGGTTCCACTCACCCATGGAAAGCATCAAAGTCAATCCTTCGGGCGAGGAACTCAAAGATTCATCGATAGCATCTCGGTAATTAAGACATCGAGCTAACATTCTATAAGTTGAATTCCAACGGGTATCTACATCCCATGGCACGCTTAACTTACTCAAATTTAACCTTTGACATAAAGCATGAAATTGTTGTTTTCTTACATTATTAGAATAAATATGGTTGAGACTGTCTTTAAATTTCTTTATCAAAGCTTCTACACCGGGTGTTTTAAGTCCTGCCTTTACCGTGAGGTTGAGGATATGACAAGCACATTTTTGGTGAAATATTGCCCCATCCATAATTGGGTTTAGGGCACGGATCAAATATTCTACTGATTTAATATTATTACTAGCGTTATCAAAAGAAATGGAAGAAATTTTATTTTCTAAATCATTTTTCAAATTATATTCTCTTAAAACACCCATAATTGCTTGATAAATTACTTCTGCGGTGTGCGGGTAATCTATTACACGAAAACTTATTACTCTTTTTTGTAAAACCCAAGAGTCATCTATATAATGTGCGGTAATACAAGAATAAGAAAGACCATGCTTACCGGCGGTCCAAATATCGGATGTGAGTGCAACCTTGAATGTTGCGGTTGCAAATATAGCTTGCAATTCATTCTTACGCTCGAGAAATTGCCTTTTAATTTCTTTGGCCATTTTTCTATAATGGAATCTTTTGTACAATGGTTGACCGCAACCCCTAATTATTAAACGGCAAAACTCAAACAAGCACCCATTCTAATTGGTTGTTCCTTGTGGGCAATATACCGGGCAAACTCACTCAACATTCTTTTTTCGTCGTATCTTTGGTGAGTTCTTGTACCATCCGTATTAATTAAGGTTTGTACATGACTACAGTCCGCATGTTCTTGTGGTTCTTCTTTAGCATGAATATGTTTTTCGACATGTCTACTAAATGTGCTAGTACCATTTGAGCTAGTATAAACATATTCGACGTTACAATTGCGTACCTTACATCTTGCGCTTACCAAATTTTCGTTCTCACCGAGTGTCATCTCATAGAAACGCCAAAATGGCTTGTTGTATTTTGCTCTCTTTCTTTTCTTTGCCTCCGGCAGTGTGTCACTTCCCGAGTCTACTCGAATTTCGGTACTGGAAGTGTTGGCATCAACGGTTGAGCTAGAACCACCCATTCCACTTGAAAAGTTATACATCGGAGAGGATTGAGGATAATAATTGAGGTCTTGTGGAAATTGTGGTGATGGTTGGTAATATGGAGGTGATACGAAATTTGTGTTTTGTTGAAAATTGGGATTATGTGGATAAGTAGGAGGGAAATTGGGATTATGTGGATAAGTAGGAGGGAAATTGAGATTTTGTGAAAAATTGGTTGGAGGGCCAAAAATAGATTCGCCTAATCGTTGACCAATATCTTCGGCGGTTGGCTCAAACGTGTTTTGAGGGTTGTTGTTGGATGGAGATGCCATTTTTCACTATAACAAAAAAATCCGAATTAAAAAAATAAATAAAAAAATTCGAATATAAAAAAATCGAATATAAAAATGCTATACAAATAATAAAAAAAATTATATTGTGAAAAGAAAAATTATGCAAACTTTTTGAGTTAACTATTGTTATTACAAATGTAAGTATACAACTATTTTTTTAAAAGAAACAAAAAATCCGAATTTAAAAAAATGCTATTGCAATAAAAAGGAATTGTAAATTATGCAACTATTTTAGAAATAAATTATATTATGAAATTATATTACAATTATGCAATTATTTTTCATTATACAAATGAAGAAAAATAAATTATGCAACTATTTTAGATGAAAAAAGATTGATGAATTATGCAACTATAAAAAAAAATTATGCAACTATATTATGAAAAATAAATTATGCAACTAAAAAATAAATAATTAGATTAGAATTTCATACCATCGATTTTTGCACGGATACCGGAAAGATGTTGGATTTTCGGCTATGTTGTGCAATAACTAAATAACTAAATGTAACTAAATAACTAATATAACTATTTTTTTGGATATTTTTTGAAATAAAAGAATTAAACTAAAATATAAAAAATATTTCTAGAGCTTTAGAATTTGAGAGATTGAATGTAGAGAGTATGAGAGATTGAGAATATGATAGATTGTTTGTGTGGAAATAAGTTGTGATATTATGGGTGTATTTATAGGGGTAAAAAGTGGGGGTTTAAAAAAATTCAATTTTTTTTGAATTTTGACCGTTGGCGGGAACGGGCGGGTCAAACGGGTTCCCTCCAACAAAATTAAAAAAAATTTCAAATTTTAACCGTTGGCGGGTCAAACGGGCGGGCGGGACGGGTCAAACGGGCGGGTCGGGTCGGGTAGACGGGTCGGGCGCGGCGGGTCAAACGGGCGGGTCGGGTAGACGGGCGGGTCGGGTCGGGTAGACGGGTCGGGCGGGTCGGGTCGGGTAGACGGGTCGGGTGGGACGGGTTCTGACACGGGTAAAGAACGGGCGGGTTTAAACGGGCGATTTTTCAAGGGCGCCACCCAAACCCGCCCTTTGACCTGCACCCGCGACCCGTCCGGGTTTCAACGGGTTTGGTCAACGGGCGAGTTGGGCGGGTAAAAGGCGCGGACGGGCGGGTCGGGCGGGACCCGTTTGGGTTTTAGCACTACACTACACTCTCCCTCTCTCGAAATCAGCACCCCTCCAATCTACTTCTCTCTGCTCTGACCTGCGCCCTTTCTCCCTCCTTTGCCACATCATCCCCTCT
>CAXKVX010001470.1:0-16725 GCA_964058865.1 Eleocharis quinqueflora
AACAAAAGCTTTGGTAGAGCTTTGGTGAATATATATGCAGCTTGGTCATTACTTTACACATAAACCACATAAACTTCTTGATCCTTGATGTGTCCCCAAACTGAATGAAAGCTCACAGCAATATGCTTGCTCCTCTCATGATGTACTGGATTCTTGGCTAACTTGATTGCCGACTTGTTATCAACTCGAATTTCGGTTGTCTCGTGTTGTGGGAGCTTCATATCATGCCGCAAGTTTCTCAGCCGAATCGCGTGACACACACTGTGTGATGATGCCATGTCGCAAGTTTCTGAACTTCCCGAGTTGGAGTCTTCGTCTGAGCTTTTCGAGCTCAACGCTTCATCAACTCGAGGTGGAACTTCTATTCCTCCTTCGTTAAGCTCCTCTTGCTGGCTCTTCTAGGCCCAGCTAGCTTCCTCATTCACCTCCACGTCCTGACTTACCACGAGCTTGTTCTCGATCAGATTGTTAAAGCTTGTAGATTTTCGACATCTCATTATAACCTATGAACACAAGTTTCTTGCTCTTGTCCTCGATCTTGGTTCTCTTTGTGATTGGTACATGCGCGTATGCCACGCTCTCGAACCCTCTGAAATAGGTCACATTTGACTTGTGACCACTCCATAGCTCTTGTGGAGTCTTATTCTCCAAAATTACATGTGGACATTGCTTTTGTTATTTTGTACGTACACGACACACAACAAAACTTTTGCCCAAAACTCCTACAACATGTTTTTCGTTTGAGCATCGAACGAACCATGTCGAGTATAGTCATGTGCTTTCTCTTTGCAACTCTATTTTGTTGTGGAGTGTATCTCGTGCTCTTCGTAGTAATCTTTGACCTGATTATACAGGTATTTTCCTCTCTTGTCCGACCTTAGTGCCCGAACATGTTGTCCGATCGACTTCTCGATCATGACCTTAAACTTTTTGAAGGTCTTGAATGTCTAGGCTCTCTCCTTCAGAAAGTACACCCAACACTTCTTTGAAAAAAAAACATCAATAAAAGTGATGAAGTACATCTTTGCACTAAATGAGCCTAGTGTGATCGATCCACAGATGTCGGTGTGGATCAAGTCGAGGGATTTCTTCACTCGGTATTGTGTCTTTACAAACGAGTTTCTCGTGTGCTTCGCGACCACGCACCCTTCACAGAACTTCTTCTCGAAGTGAAAATTCGACAGTCCTTGCACCGACTACTTCTTCACCAAGTCATTGAGGCTGCTATATCCCAAGGGTCTAAATCTCATGTGTCACAATCAAACTTCATCTTCTTTGTTCACCTTGAGACATTTCTTCTCTATTCTCCACAAGTTCAATTTGAACATTCGATTTTGCCCCATCTCTATCTGAGTTATACTTCTCAATTCTTATGTTCTTGTCCTTCAAGTGAAGAATTCGGTCTTTCATGAAGGTATTGTACCTCTTCTCCATTAACTGTCCGACACTTATTATATATATTACTCCTCATCTTCGATATGTAATATATTACTCCTCAAGGCAACGAGTTTTTGACGAGTCAGATACGGACGAGCCATACTACGAATATTTCTTGCACCCCTAATTGTGACAAATATTTAGAGGAAGAGCAGTTTTGTTCTAACATTTCAAAATGGAGGGCATAATATAAAATTGTCCAATCCAAAATTCTAGATGTCATTCCTCTTAATCCTATTTCTTAATTAATTTAATCAGCTTGTGTCAACATAAGTTAATTTGCATTTTCCCCCATAAGCGACAATTACGTAAACATGTACAGCTAGTAAATATTTTTTTATTACTTACCCGCATTTCAAAAGCTTCAACAAAAGGAATCCATCAGAGGAGATTGGAGAAACTGCATATATGACCAGGCTCGCTGTACTGAAGAGCGTCTTGACCTGTTTCAAATTGAAAGAACCGAAAGAAACCTTTGATTTGAGTCGCTTCAAAGAAGGGGGGATTTCACCTTGCAACTTTTGAGTAGAGTTTTTGAGGCTGAGTAAAGGCTCGAAGGTGAAAGGGGATTTAAGATTTTGATCGCCTTGGGGACATTAATGGCGGGATCCGCGAGCTTTACGGCTGAGGATAGGGTTTCAGGCGAGGAGATTGAGAGAGGATGAAGAGGAAGAATCCTAAGCCTAAGGTTAAGCTAAGCACAGAGAAGAAGAGAATACCTGTGATGCAAGATGATTGATTGGAGAAGAAATAGAAGCTACGATGGTAGGGCTGCTCGCACTAGAGGAAGCCATGAGAGAAGGCAGGCATTGTGCGGCTCTTTTTCTTTCTTAATTTTCGTGCAGAGATGAAGTAGAAGGTTTAGTAATCACGAGAAGCAAACAGTTGGCTGTCTCTCTCATATTAGTTTTTCTCTAGTGTGTTCCTGCACTTAGCTCACTAAATTTAGGGGTGTCCATATCGCATTAGTTTATACTTTATCAACGCTTAATATAGCACGGCGGATTCAAATCTGCTAATGTGCAGTACTGTCTAACGCAGTAGCGAACGGTTTGAATTGATCGTCAACAATAAAAATCAGAAGAGTCTTTAAATTTTGACACGAAACTTGAAGCAAATAAAGAAAATCGAACGATTTTGATACTGCGCTGCACGATACTGCACAATATCAGACTCAGATTCTGGTTGGACTGGGACCTGTTTAAGCACATTATTTCATGTTTTCAATTGGACAATTCGAGTTTGAAAATTTGGTCCAGTGGCAGTAGAGCAGTCAAGTCGCTGCGGAATTTTCGTTAATTTTACGAGGTTAATTTTGTGGCGTGATATTATTGGTTGTATATGAGGTCAGATTTCTTAATACCATTACCCGTGAAGTGAGAAGGTGACCCACGATACAGCACTGTACTGCGTAGTTCTGTTTCAGCCAGTGATTGTGAGGATTCAAATTTGCTATGGTGTAACAAGGACGCTCGTAATTTATTGTGTTTTAAGTAAAGAACGGTACAAATTTGATTCAGAGAGAGGGATTCATAATTTACTGTGATGTAAGCAAAAAAAACGGTTCAAATTTGATTCAGAAAGAGTGCATTTTTAAAATTTAGTTTGCACGAATTCCAAAGTAATTTAAAGATTCAGATCAACTACGCTGAACGTGCAGATGATTTGGATTAGTGATTGTGATCGGTTCAACTGGATGGCAGCCAAGTTATATGAACTTGAGTTAAAGCCGGTACAGGAAGCTATGAATGAATCAAAAAATAGAATAACGGATTTATTTGGAAATTTATCTTGCTATATAGGTTAAAGATTCAGCGCATCCGTAGGAAAATGTCGGATTGTTTTATTTGGTAACAACTAACAAGTTTTAATAGGAGACTAATACTTTTATTTATGCTTCAATCTAATTCGTAAAACAAAAAATAAAATAGTTTTTTAGTTTTTTTCCATTATTTTGTTTCATGTTTTTTTTATTTTTTTATTATTTTCGGTCTCTGTTTTCTATTTTCAGATTTCTCATATTTCTTAATTATTTCTTCTCGTTTTTTTTTTGTCATCTCTTTATTCACTTTGAAAAGTACAGAATAATATATTTTTGTAGATGTATTTTTTATGATTTTCATCTATATAATTGTAATATTGAAATATGAAGTGAATATTTACAAAGTAAATTGTAGATAGAAACTAGGAGAGTGTCGTAGTGGAAGCAAAAGAGAAAGTGCACACAAAAGCGTAAGCAAAAGCAAAAAAAATCGTCATTTTTTATTTGTGGACTAACTAATTTTTTTATTACTCAATTTATTTGATTTTTAAATTGTAAATTAGAGAATAAAGCTAATTATATATGAAACTGATTATAGCTCCCAATGAAAATATTACGACATTCTTCATTTGAGTTGACATATTTGAGAGGTGGCAGAATCCGGTCCGAGAAATCAGACGATTTGATTTGATATTTTGATAATGTCAAACTAACATGAACTAAATCCAAGATGACTTGTAACTTGCGACGAAGCGACACAACAGCGATCCGAGCCTGACATGACCAGATCCAACCCGAGACGATCTGTAACTCAAGATCGTGCGACACATGAGGATCCGAGTCCGATTCGACCTGACTCGACTTGACCTAATACAACTTGTAAATCGATCTAATCATACCTTACCTACATAATAATCTAATTTTACTGCAAATTAATATGAGATAAAGTCAAGATTCAACAACACAATTCAATAACGCGACATAATCTTGTTCGATTGAACTTCAAACTCAAAATAATACTCGAAATTATGTGCAACGCAACCCAACACGACCTCGCCAACTTGAAGATCCGAAAGTTTCCGACGCAACAGACTCGATCTAACCCGACCCGTTACTCGAAAAAACCGATGCGACTGGATCTGACCTGAAATCCGATCCGACCCTGACCCGAAAGTTGTCAACACCTGACGATCTGAAACCCGACTCGACCCGTAACCCAACTATTGTCGACAGTCAAACTAACCTAGCCCAAACTTGCCCAACCTACCCGACTTGCCACCTCTAGATATTAGACGCCGTATTTATAATCTTATAGGTATCTCATTTAGGCATTGAAAATGGGTCGGCCATGTCAGGTCGGTCCGAACCCACCTAGGTCAACGGGTTAGACGGTCCGACGGGTCAAAAAAATTTATGTCGACTGCAACCCATCAAAGACCCATGGATTAGCGGACCGGCGAGTTCAAACCGGGTTAGAGGGGATCCGGTCCGAGTCAGCTTGGTCGATCCGATTTTTTTATTTCGAAATTTTTCAAAAACTTCAAAAAAAATCAAAATAAAATGCAGAAAATAAACAAATCGAAAAAGTGTCAAAAATAAAAATTTCGAAATTGTTTAAATTTTTATAATTAGAAAATAAAATAAAATTTCAATAAATTGTTAAAAATGAAAGTTAAATGACAAAAGGTTAAAATTACCAATTTTATGAAAAATCAGAAATAATTAAAAAATATATATAAAACTATCGATTTTTTATGATTTTTTGTTATTTTTAATTTATTTGTTTTTTATTTTACAGATTAATGGCACGTTAACAGCGAATTAATGATGGGTTAATGCGGGTTTAATAGCGGGTTAGATGAGTCATGTCGGGCCGGGTTTAACACGAGTTTCTTCCAACAAGAATGACCGCTACCCGTCTTAGATCCACGTTTTTTTGGATGAGTTCATACGAATCGGTCCGAGCTGAATCGCAACCTCCGATTTCCTGAATCGGGTCGGACACCTTACGAGTTTTGTCAAATTTCTAATCTCAGTAATGTTTGATAAATCAAGATGGACACATGCTACTCATTAATTAAACAGCCTTTAGATTGGGCCTTAGTTATAAACGGTAATAAATCACGGCTCTAAATTGAGCTTTTTTGGGCTTTGGAGTCGGTCCTTACACCGGCTGTTGCGGAAGAAATAAGAAGAGGAAAAAAACGACTAAAAATAAGGACCAAATTGCGGAAAAGAAAACGGATTTTTCTGGTTTAATTTTAGCATGTGATATTTAATCACTTTAAAAAGTAATAGATGTTCCATTGAACAGAATGTTTTATATCGAAAAAAAGAAAATGTTAAAACTAAGTTTGTACTTTGTTAACTTCTTAGGGAGCTAATAAGTAGATACCATATTTGATATCAATTATTGATATCGATTTTATTATGCATTTTTTTATCATGCACATTATTTGAGTTATTATACATGTTATTTTTATAATGAAATAGTTATACATGTTGTCGATTTTATTATGCACATTTAGTTGAGTTATCGTGCACAGTATTTAAGTTATTATACATGTTATTTTCTGTAATTAAATAGTTATACATGTTATTTTTTGTACTGAAATAGTTATGGTATAACATGCATAATAACTCAAATAATGTGCATTACAACTCAACTAAATGTGCATAATAAAATCAATATCAATAGTTAGTATCAAATGTGATATCTAAAACATTATCCAACTCCTTAACTCGGCTAATCCTCTAATCCATGATGCAAAGCATCTTAGTTTAGAAACTTGGCTTCGAACAATAGTGGGAAAAAATATTAGGAGTGTTTAGTTGCAATGTGGCATTGAGAAAGCCAAAATTAACTAAGCAAATGTTGAATTATCCATAAATAGACATTGTTAATTGCTTATAAAGATAAATCGTTAATTGGGCATCCAAGCGGAGAATTTGAGCCAGTTGGATCCAATTCTAACTCGAGCTCGTCACAATTCGAATTGTCTCGGCTCATTACACAGAGCAGTTTCGAGTTTTCTGAAGCAACTCGAGCTCAGCTCATCACAATTCGATTTGACTCGTGACTCGACAACCAGCTCGAAAATTCTATCATTGAACACACAACATGTCTCAATTCTAACTTACTAGTGTTTATCAAACAGAAAGCATGTTTTACTACTAATATTTGCAAAACAACTGCATATAAATTCAAATAAATTCCAACAAATGTATATAAATTCAAATAGAAAACATGTTTTAGTTCAAATAAGTGCAAATTATCTATATGCGAGTTGGACTGAGCGAGTTGAGGATAACTCAAACTCAAATCATGAGTTAATCGAGTTGGCTCAGCTCGAGTTAAGCCAGCTTGAATTCTGTCAAATCAAGGCTTTTTCGAGTCTGAATTCAAGCAACTCGCGAGTTATGAGTTTTTTGCGACCTCAGTTGAGGCAGAACTCCGGAGTGATCAAATTCATACAATCATATCGAATCTTGCACGAATTTTGTGTTTTATTTCATAAAAGGTACAATAACACAGGCTCATTTTGAGAAAATTTTGGAGTCGGGGACAATTGTCTCCCACTGGCCTAATTTGGGTTCGTCAATATGTTTTTGTTTTGAATAGTAAAATAGAATAGAAAAACTATGATTTAATAATATTAATATAACTGTAATATGTATAATATAGTATGAAATTTGAATAATTTATAATAGTAAACTTCAATATTTATTGTATCTAACGGTATTTTATAAAACGGCATGCATTCGAATATTCGATGGATGTATGAACTTTTGCAGACAATTTAGCATCTATTGTTTAAAATATACAAATATTAAAATTACTTACATATTTAAGAATAGAATATTTTCTAATTTATTTAAGAAATAATAATTATGCACTTAATTGTACAATTCAAATAATTTTGATAATATACTATTCGTATATTTTTCATCGATTAATAATATAAGGCACATGATTAATTGCCAAATCGATTTTTTGTTTACAAGTTAATTATGTAAACAAGGACATTCTTTTGACTCAAACTCAATACATCAAATCCATCATGGTAAGAACAAACACGAATAAAGCTATATTATGCAAGACTCTCTTATCTTATGGCACTCAACCATCAAAACATGATGGCATTCCTCTCTCAGATCCTACAATCTATAGGTCCACTATTGGAGCACTTCAATATACCACAATCACCAGACCTGACTTACAGTTTGCAGTCAATGAAGTTTCTCAATTCATGGCACAATCCACTGATTTACATTGCCATACAATTAAAGGTATTTTGAGGTACATCAATGGTACTTTGCACCATGGTATTCTCCTACAAAAACTAGACTCTCACTACATGCATACAATGACTCTAATTGGGTTGGCTGCCTGATGATATAAGATCCACCTCTAGTTTTGCAATCTTCTTAGGTCTCAATTTTATTTTTTGGTCATCCAAGAAACAATCAACTGTATTTAGATCATTAACAGAAACTGAGTACAGAGGTCTTGCTCTGGCAACAACAGAATTGGCATTGCTACAGTCACTACCTAGTGAGTTGCAAAGCATTCCAGCTCACAAATTTGTCCTCTGGTGTGACAACCTAAGAGCAACCTTCATTGTAGCTAATCCTATCATTCATGCTAGAACGAAGCACATAGAGTTGAATATTCATTTTGTCAGGAACAAAGTAGCAGCCAAAGAGTTACAAATTCATTTCATTTGCTCTGGTGATCAAATTGTTGGCATATTTATATAGAGTTTAGCTTTTACTCGATTTGACTTGCTAAGAAACAAGCTCACTGTATTTGACAAAACGTTGGGCTTCAGGATCATGTAAAATATAAAACATCAAAATAGTTAGTCTCAACACCAAAATAAATTACTCTCAACACCAAAGGACTTAATCTCAACACGAAATGTGTTAGTCTTACCACCTAACACTAACTACAGAAATGAATAAGTCTAATCAATACAAGAATGAAGAGCACAACCAAGACGAAAATTTTAAAACCGTTAAGAATGTAGAGCACAATCAATGCGATAAATTCAAAACCGTTATAACATAGTGATTTAAAAAAATATATTAGAAGAATTTGTTACAAAATATTAATTGTAATTAACTAATTAGTTAGACGGTCTAAATGTCACATAAATTACGTAATATTTTTTATATAAATATCTGAATTATAATTTTAGATGATAAATGAATTCAACAAATCAAAACATTTCTTTAAACACAAGTCTATTAATATCATTAGATAGCATACATTTTTTTTTTTTTTTTTATCGAAAGATAGCATACATTGGATTTTGCATGACCAATAGTACTTGGCCGACAAAATTGAAAAAATGGCTCCAGTCAAATCTGTCAAGTCTGAGACGACGTAAGAGGCACCAAACATCATAATTTCTCGCGGCGTTGTCAATGGTAGAAAGAAGTTGTTTTCTATAGGGGTTGCGTTCGGATTTAAATAAACCCAATTCGTGGGAATTATTGACATAAATTTCGATGTAATAAGTTAACTTTATCCAGACCTGTTCGTTTGATCTTTTACTTGAAGTTGGGAATCAATTTGTATCGTCGGATTAAAGATCAACGTTCGATCGTTATTTATATAATAATTTAATTAAATATCAATATTGATATCGACTATCGATATCGGTGTTATTATGCACATTTAGTTGAGTTATTATGTACATTATTTGAGTTATTATGCAAGTTATTTTTATACTGAAATAGATATGCATGTTGTATTTTTTGTACTGAAATAGTTGTGCATGTTATTTGAGTTATTGTGCACATTATTTTGTTAACATGCATAATAATTTTTTCAGTACAAAAATAACATGAAATAACATACATAATAACTCAAATAATGTGCATAGTAACTCAACTAAATGAACATAATAACATCGATATCGATATTAATATCTACGAAACATTATCATATATTTTATGCTAACTGTACACTTCTATAGTAGAGGCACCTGCTAACCAAACCAACAACCTTTTGTCAATTTCTACTCAACCAACTACTAAAAGGGTGTGTGTGTTTATATAAGTTAACTTTATCCATTCAATTTCGAATTGAAAGTCTGTAACCTGACAAGCTTTTAGGATCCGTTTGGATCGATACCATTCGTTACTGTACTAGTGATAAATTGAAAATTACGTGAGATTGAATTTTCAATTTTTTACTCGCACAGTGGCAAGTGAGATCGAAGTAATTTCATGACTTGATCTTAAATCTCTACTTCTAATTTGACAATTAAAGTTCCACTGTTTGTTGTGAGATTTTGCTTTTGAAAAAAGTGTAAATTCAAAGAGGAAATCAAATGAGATTGAATAGAAAGAGTCGTTACTAATACTACAGATTTGAGAAAAAAAATCATATGATCCCATTCGAAGTTGTTCCTTTTATCACTATGTGAAAATGCCCTCATATTGTCCAGGTTTTTTTTTGCACTAATGTTTAATCGAGTCGTTAGAATCAGGGGCGGATTTAGTGTAGGTTCGGAGGGTGCTTGCCCTTTCTTGTTTTTATTTGCAAAATTACTTCGAAATAATCATGTATATTTAAAAATATACATTATTTTGTCTTTTTGAAAAAAAAAATATAAATTTTATCTTCTGACGAAAATCATTAATCCGTCTCTGATCGTAATCATTAGTTATGATATTCTTTTACAGTGTATACACATTGCGTATGATTTCAATCAACTTGTTTGATACGATTCGAAAAGTAAACGATTTCAAATTTATTAGTGTAACATCTCAAAAAAGAATTACGATAATCTTAGTTTAGATCTTATCATAATTGCCACAATTTATTTTGAACGATTTTACAAATTTAAAAAGATGTAATATTTCAATGTAAAAGTGTTTAAAGGAAATAAAAGGACGTGTTGGCATTTTCGCCTCGATTGTCTCCCTGCGGAGAACGCCCAAACCGTATTCCCATTTGCCTCTTATAACTAGAATTCTAAATTCGTGTCATTTTTTGTCGTGTTGTAACAAACACGGCTTGGTACGGCACGACACGATTATTATTTTTTTAGTCTTATTATATTGTGATAAAAATTGGAAAGGATAGGCACGACACTTTTAGGTACGACGTATAAACAAGTTGTGTTTTAACTGTGTTGTGTCTAATCGTGACGTGTTTGTTCATATCGTGTTGTTTCGGTACGACATGTCTTATTCGTATTTATCGTGCTGTGTTACTTCGGCATGACACGTTTAATCATTTTTATGTTAAATTCTGAATTTTAATAATTTTGAGTGCATATTTTTTTAGTCTCTTACAACCCGCACCCACTCTCCATGAGCGGACTCCAATTTCAGATCCCTACTATCTTTTATTAATGCAAAATTTGAAATTTGGAAACCCCCAACCCCCACCGGAGCTGCCACTGTCACTGGTTAAATTCAAAAAGTTGGACTTTCATGTCTAATCGTGCCTACCCGTTTCTAGTGTGCCTAGTTTTATCGTGCTTAAATGTGTCGTGTTTAATTGTTTTCTCTTGTCTTGTCGTGTTTCGTGTTGTGTTGTGTCGTGCACTCGTGCCCTACAGTAAAAAATCTAAGCATGAAGCGCTTAAGACACAGCACGTGAAGAGTACTATGTTGTCTCTTGTGTCGTGTACTTATCGTGTTGTACCGTGTTTAGCCACGGCGGCACAATTTTGAGAACTATACTTATAACCCTCATTCAAAAATAAAAAAACAATATAATTTGAAAGGGTAACCGAATTAACAAAAGAGATTGAGAGAAAAAAAAACAACATAAAATAAAAACTAAAATATAAACATTAATATTGAATACCTGTTTTATAGATTTTATAGATTAGATTTTCAGTCTATATTGCGATTGATTCAAATGTAGTTGTTATTAAATTTGAAAAATTGTTTATTTTGTTATTAGACTTGAAATTGTGATTGTTGTAAATCTAATATTTTATGCATGTTGAATGTGTATGTGATTATTGTATTGAAATCGGATGATGTGGCTTGTATGGTATGAATAGATTTCGGATTAGAACCTATCCGTTAAACGCAGGTAAAGATAAGGAAGGGCAATCAAATTTCTGGAATTGATACGTAATAGACGTACGACTCGCGCGAAAAAGTTTAATTTTAAACTTTCGTATTATAATAATAAAATTATAATAAATCGTTTAAATAATAAAAAAATAAAAAAAAGCAACGGCAAAAAAAATTGTCAAAAAAAACTACTGTGGTTTTCCACTGTGGAAATGAACGGTGGCGCAAGGTTGCGCCGTGAACAATGAAAATATTGTTCATTTCACTGTAGAAATGAACAATGAGACCAATGTTGCGTCATGAGTATATTAAATTAGATTAGATGAGATGTGGTGTCTGCAAGCATAGCATTAGCATTCAGTTTGTGATAATTTGCATGACATTGATAGCATGATGAATTGTGAAATTGAATTATTTGCATTGATTTATTTATAGAATCTATAATGATTGTTATCTAGCTTTATAGATAACTTTGTTTTGTTTTTGTTACTTTTTTTTACGACATAGCTTGACAGGTCTTGACGGGCTCATTTACGGACAAATGTTCGGAATTGATTTTTGAAAATTCAAAATTTAATGTATTTTTAGTTATTTTGTAGTAGAAAATAGACTTGTAATAATATTTTAATAGACTTTAGCATATTTGTGTTCGAACTTGATTTCAACATCAGTGCTCGAATTTAGTTGTGTTTAGATTTAATTGAACTCTGAATCTGCTCTTGTTGATTGATGTTGTGAAGATAATGTGTTGCTAAAATATTAGTTATGAATCTTAAAAAAACTATCAGTTAAAATTAATTTGGCCAGGTTCACATATATTAATATATATTTATATGTGCGATATATTGGCGTATTGCCTCTCTATGTCTTCCAATGATTTCTTTTTTCACCACAAAAACAACTTTGATCAACTATTTTTTTTTTTCCTTGTGCGATGATGAAATTAAATTTTCAATTATTCATCCAAAATAAGATAACTTGCATAATCACATATAGGTCTTTGTGATATGTTATTGTTTGATAGTAGAATAAGGTTATTGTATTTTGTAAAACATGTGTGCGTTTTGTGACTTTGGATCGTTGAATTCTGAATTTTTTACAATAAAAATACTTTTGACAAAAATTCATAAGTTCAAAATCACAAAATATGTATTTTGTAAAGTACAATAACTTTGCTCTTGATAATATACTGATAAAATGAAATGTTCTAGTAATTGAACTAGAGTATTCAGTATAATCGAATAAATTGCTATACAGAGAAGCCTGCAGCCTCTCTTCTTATCCCCAAAAATTTCATTTTTTTCTTAAAATTTGTGTCAATTATAAGATGATAGCAAAAATTAATATTACTGTGGATCTGATTGAGAAACTTATGAAAACTTGACAAATTCAATTCATATACTCCTATTATTTTAAATTCATAATTAACAACAAGAACATGCAGTGGTGGATTCAGAATTCTTGTCAGAGAAGAGCGAGATTTAGATTTTTGTCAGAGGAATACACAATAATAGAAAACATGACAAGAAAAATGAAAACATGTCAAGAAAAAGCATAAAACTTAACAAATTATTATCAATAACTTGAAAATATAAATAAAACATAGCAAAAATGAAAACATGTCTGAAGATATGAAGTGCTTCATAGTTCATAGTTCATAGTTCATACTATTAGAACTTTCACCAATTAGCTTAAAATTGATAAGAATTAAAGGCAAAAATAGAAACCAATTCAAATGGATAAGGCTATAAAGCCTATTTTAAAGAAATTGTTTATTGGAATATCCATAAGGCAGTACAATATCTTTATCCAACGAATTGACATCTCTAGTGTCAAAATGGGGACCATAGATAATTTCTGCACTAATTTCTGAGCATGTTGAATCCCTTCTTTCCAATTGTCTCGTTTTGACAAAATATTAATGATATTTGTCAAAATGTCACTACGAAATACGAATTTTATCAAAATGTCACTAAAAGAATTTGTAAAAATATCAGTCAGTCACTTTTTTATATAGAGATCAGGTGTCTATATGACATTTTGATAATTTTCAAATTTATAGTGACATAAAACTATTTTTTTCAAATATTAAAGTCAGTCAGATTTGAAATAATTTGAATCCAAATCAGACTCGGACATAATTAGCCGACCGACTAACTTTAATTTTGATCAATTCTAATTCTTTTGAGATAAGGATGATTATCTTTTTCACTGAAAATCTAATTCAAATTCAATCTAAATTTTTTTCATAAAATATTGTTTTCATAAGATTTTGAATATGAATTTCTCAGGTGAAATGTGTTGTTCGTAATTACTGGATTGACGACAAATTTGAAATTACATTGACATAGACTTGCAGATAACAATATATAGATTTTATTGTTCTAATAATTATGCGCAAGTCTTTATATTAGAAATTTTACAACATTTTTGTGGTGAATTTAAATATAAAATTTTTAAACCTAAATATAAAGACATGCAGGAGAGCAGACATAGCAGAACATTAATTATTTTATTATGTAGTGAAAGGCTTGTAAAAGGGGTGTTATAATTACTCAAAATTAAATAGTATTTAAATTGTATGAAATTGATAGACAATCAATTTATAAGAGTAAGCAAGTTTACAAAATATTACTCTATTTTTTAAATTTTGATCAAAATTGTTAAAAGAATAAGTTATCAAAACTCCTACCATTTGTCTTTAAATTACACGAGGAGTGAATTTTAAGTATCAATCTCTATCAAAAAGTGGTAATCTAAGGCATCAATCCACTTAACCCATAATGCTTGGCATATTCTTGATATATTTTTTTGCCAAATCGAATCCCAATTTACAATTAATGATACGACTATTTATAATAATTTAAAACTGTACAAGTATCTTGTAATATTTTACTTCAACAAAAACTGTAAAAATATTCTATTTAATTTGCTTGTAAGTATAAAATTTATTTAATAAAATTATATACATGTATATACAGACTATGCATGTATTTACAATTACATACTATTTTATAATCATACAGTATGTAAATGATCTAATAGTTCAGATAATAGCTAACAAGGTTATGAATTCAATTTTCATGGCACAATTTTTTTTTTTTGAGAGGCTTGACTCATCTTAATTTACAAAAATCATTAATTCAGTAATCAAATATATTGAAATATCATGTTATTACTCTTTTCTTAATAACAACTGTCCCACAATAATTTGATTAACGTTTACTATGGTTCATGTAATGAAATTTCAGAACCAAAGGACAGAAAGATCAGTTAGGCTATGATACTTGCGTAAATACGGAGCTCTATCGTGTTTAAGATTATATCTCGAATTTTAAAATGCAAAAGACTGATCCGAAATATTACAAATATTTTTCATAGTAAAATCTAATTAGGAACTAAAAATTTTATTTTTTGAAAATATTTTACTATTTTATCGGATGAGTATAAAATTGATTAAATTAGAAGTCGTATATCGTCAGATTACTCCATTTTCTACCTATCTGATAAAATAGTAAAAAAATGAAAATTTAGTTTTCAAGTATATCTTACCGTAGACAATATTTTCAATTATTTGCAATGCAGAAAGATATATAGTTTAATATTTTTGAAATGCACAGAGGTCGAGGCATGTTTTGTTTGGTTCTCTCCTCTTGGTTGGTTAGAACTTAGAAGTATTTGCATGTATTTTTTTTTTCCAATTTGAAGTTGATTGTTTCGTGCTGTTAATTTGAGCCAAAATTGAAAGAGGAAAACATGCTATCTCATGCGTACCTTTAAAGACAATTCAAATTAAAATAAAAAAAAAAGAATTATATTTTACGTTTACGAATTTTCAACTACCTGGCCACATGGAATCTAATCAATCTATCGAATAACAGAAATAATTCTTTAATAAACTTATGTTGGATTGCAATATCTAGACATGTTGGCATGAGATCTATTGAAGAATAAAATATTTTTTTGATTAAAATACTGTTGTTTGTATTAAAAAATAAACAAATTAAGCGCGCATAACTAATCTCCATTATTAGGTTGCAATTCATTAAAACGCCGAACCCACTTATGATAAATATTCTGAATCCTTCGTAAATTTTCTTAATTTTTTTATTAGAATAAAGAACTAATTTCCTTGATAAATATTTACAATTGATGATAAAATATTATTATTTCTTAAACAGTAAATGTAAATACCACATCATTTCTTACTTTTTTAAAATATTCATAAAGAGCTTATTTCGCAACATTTAAAAATAGATTTGAAATTCGCATTGTAAACAAGATTAATACGATTCTCACATCATGTCAATGAAAAATAGTAATGTTTGTTGAGTATTTTAGTATATCAAGTGATGTAAAAATTTACGGTAAATTTTCTGAGAGGGTACCAAACTGTATATCAAATTTATTTTTCGATCAGGGAATTTTTGAATTATTCATTTTTAGTCACTGAATTTTGATATATCTCCAATTTAGTCTTTTTCATTGTTTTTCATAATAATATTTTGAACAATATTTGAAAGATGAATTATTACGAAGATTTTAGAATAAAATGACTAAATTTGGAAATATACTAAAGTATAGTAATTAAAATGATTAATTCAAAATTCATTGACAAACATTTTATTTGATACAAAGTTTAATAATCTCTTAGAAAATTTGCCCTAAAATTTAGAGGCTAAGATTTAACTTCAAAGCAAAAGACACGAACATTCTTATCATCATAAGTACAAACATTCAAGAAAAAAAAAAATTCAAATATTTTTATACACATATGAGATGTGCATATGAGAAGAAACAAGAACATAATCTTGTATCTTTGCTATCGAGAGAATTGTTTTGGGGAGGCTTAGTGTAATTTCTATATTTTGTAAAATAATCATGTATATTTAAAAAAACTGCGTCATTTTGACTCTTCTAAAAAAAATTATAAATCTTGCTTTTTAACAAAAATTCAGAATCTACTCCTGATCTTACATATCTTGTGCCGAAATTTTTTTTATTAACCAAAATAAATTAAAAAAACACCAAACTGACAAAATTCGAATCAAAATCACTAAAATAGCCATTCCGGAATCACAGACACCGGAGTAACTCCGGAATCACAGAATTTGGAATAACTCCGGAATCACAGAGTCCGGAGTAACTCCGGAATCACAGAGTCCGGAATAACTCCGGAATCACTGATTCCGGAGTTTAATTTATACGAAATTTGAATTGTTTAATCCAGCGCCTCTGATTATTTTAATAATAAAAAATAAAAATATTTTTATTTGATGAGTTGGGTTGTATTTATGTAAGTTTTTGTAACGAATTCGACTGCACTTATCGAGATTATAATTAATTTTTTTTTAACGTCGCAAATTTTCGAGCTGTAGATATCCGAGTCTACTTCCACCACGTTCAGTCCGATTTGCGATCGGAGAAACGTGCATCTCAAATTTCGCTCCATCTTGAAACATATATCTTAATTAGTC
>CAXKVX010001471.1:0-43356 GCA_964058865.1 Eleocharis quinqueflora
CTTTTTCAATTCCTTCTTGGTACTCGGTTTCTCACCCTTCGGATTGCACCTCTTCGGATTGTTCTTTCTCGAGGTCTCCTGCCTCGTCAACTCTCCCCTCGACTTTCTTGCCTTCGGGTTCTCCAACTTCTCATCTCCTCGGTCTTCGACATTCGAGATGTTTCTACTCGCATGTCTCGGACTCTCTTGCTCTGAGTTTCTAGACTTCGAATTCTTGTCCTTCGAGATCCAGTACTTCCGGATCGAGACTTCGAGATTACCACTTTCAACATCCTCCGTTAATTTCAAGTCTCGAATGTTCTTCATTTTGAGCATCTGTTTACAGTTCTCGAAGAGTAGCTTTGTCAACACCTTCATAAAGATATATGTCGCCTGGTCATGTGTCTTCACATGTACCACCCGAATGGTCTTCATCTTAACTTGTTCTCGGATGAAATGAAATCACACATCAATGTGTTTGTCCCTCCCGTGGTCCTTCGAGTTCTTGACTAACTCGATTGCCGACTTGTTATCAACTCGGATCTCAGTTGCCTCCTTTTGTTACAGTTTCATCTTGTGCAGCACATTCCTTAGCCAAATTGCATGGCATACACTGGTTGCTACTACTACATAATCGGCTTCATAGGTTGACATTGTCACAATTGTTTGTTTCCTTGAGAACCATGCGAAGGATGTGCCTCCCATGTAAAACACGAATCTTGTGGTGTTATTCCTATCATCCACGTCTCCGACCCAATCACTGTCCACATAACCTGTAAACAAGAAATCATTAGTTTTTGAGTAATGTAACCCGAGTTGTTCTGTTCCTTTCACATATCTCAGGATCCTCTTCTAAGCTTTCATATACGAGGCCCTCGGGTCCTCCATGAATCTGCTCGCCACGCCGGCCGCGAACAAAATGTCCGACCTCGTGCAAGTCAGGTATCTCAAGCAGCCAATCAGAGCCATGTACTGTGTTGTATCAACTGCATTTCCTCCCTCAAGCTTAGAGAGTTTAGCACCCAATCTCATTGGTGTTGCTATCAGATTGTAATTGTCCATCCCGAACCTCTTCAAGATATCCTTCGCATAGGCTCCCTACGAGATAAAGATTTCCGAGCTGTCTTGCTTGACTTCGAGCCCTATAAAAAACTTCATCAGTCAGAGATCTGTCATCTCGAACTCCTTTTTCATCTTGGCCTTGAACTCATCAACCAATCTTTGACTATTTCCCATGAAAATCAGGTCGTACACATATAGTGCAACAACAAGAATTTCATCCTTCTTGAACTTCACGTAGATCGCATACTCATAAGGACACTGTTTGGACTCGTGCTCTTTGAAGTAGTTATATATCCTCGTGTTTCATGCTCTCGGGGCCTGTTTGAGTCCATACAACGCTTTCCTCAACCTCAGCACTTTGTGCTCCTTCTTGGGACCATGTACCCGAGGGGTTGTTCAGTACACCATTAAGGAATGCCGACTTGACATTCATTTGGTAGATGCTTCACCCGAATTGGACGGCCTACGAGATCAGCAGTCAGATTATTTTCATCCGAGCTACTGGTGTGAATACTTCATCATAATCTATCTCGGCATTCTGTCGATATCCTTTTGTCACCAGCCTCGTCTTATACCTCTCTATTTCACCATTCAGATGCATCTTCTTCTTGTAGATCTATTTTACTTCGATGGCTTTATGCCCCTTCGACAAATCTACCAAATCTCATGTTTTACTCTTTTCGATAGACTTAATCTCATCATCAATCGCGACTTTCCATTTCACATCACGAACAGCCTCCTCGAATGGGATCTACTCGGCATCTGCGAGTAAGCACACCAAGTGCACTTCTCTAGTAGATTCATACAAGTCTTCAATGATCCTGAACCTTTGGTTTCTGGGCATTTCTTCATCTGAGCTCTCCTAGTCAGGGTCGCTTTCCGACCCATCTGTACTCGAGGCTTCATGTTCCCAATGTGCTATCTCCAGTCCACCATCGGTTAGTTCTTCCTCGCATTGGTTCTTCCAGTTCCAGCAGACTTTCTCATTGACTTCAACATCTCGACTCACAACAGTCTTCTTTGTGGTCGGGTCATACAGCTTGTATGCCTTTGACTTCTCATCATGCTCTTATCATCCAGTTTCGTTCTCCTCTGGTCGAGTACGTGTGCATATGCCACACTCCCGAACACTCTCAAGTGCCCAACATTCGGCTTGTAGCCACTTCATAATTTTTGTGGAGTTTTCATCTCGAGTGCAGTGTCCGGGCATCGGTCCTGGATGTAGACAGCGCATTGCACTGCGACTGCCCCAAAACTCCTTCGGCATGTTTTTGGTCTTCAACATTGACCGAACCACGTCCATGATTGTCCGATTCTTTCTCTCGGCAACCCAATTCAGCTGCGGAGTGTAAGGTGCCGTCAAGTACCTTTGGATACCATGCCCCTCATAATACTTGATAAAACTTCCCGACAAGTATTCTCCCCCGCGGTCGGATCTGAGTCCACAAATCTTCTCCCCGGTAGACTTCTCGATTTTAGCCCCGAACCTTCTAAAATTCTCAAAGGCTTCAAATTTCTCCTTGAGAAAGTGCACCCAACACTTTTTCGAATAGTCATCAGTGAAAGTGATAAGTACCTCTTCCCACTGAATGAGCTTGGGACGATTGGTTCACAGATGTCGGTGTGTACCAATTCGAGTACTCTCTTCGCTCGATATTGGGAGTTCCCATAGGAGTTCCTCGCGTGCTTTCCTATTACGCATCCCTCACAAAATTCCTTCTCAAATTGCAAACCACTCGGCATCTCCTGCACCGAGTTCTTTCTCACCATCTCGCTGAGTCCGGTTTGACCCAAGTGACCCAGTCTTAAATGCCATAGCCGAGACTCATTGTCCCGACTCACTTTCAGACACTTCATCTCAAGTTTCCTCAGATTCAACTTGAGCATCTTGTTCTGGCCCATCTCGACCCTAGCAATATCCTTATCATTTCTATCTCTCAGGTGTTAGGTCCGGTTTTTCATGTATACCGAGTAGCCTTTCTCCATTAGTTGGCCTACACTCAGTATGTTGGTTCTCATCTCGAGTATGTAGTATAATGTTGGCTTTAGTCCACAACTTAGTTTGACAATTTGCAAACAATCTTTTACTAACTTTTGCACAAGTTGCTTTGTGAGATATTGTTGGCATTAAAAAGGTTGCCAATTTTTAGCCTGCAATAAATAAGGAATTTCAACATGAGCAGATCAGATAAATTCTCAACAAGATGTAAGATGCAAAGGGTGTTGTGTGAATTTCAGGGTTTCTAAGGACCTTATTGCAAAATATGACTCCCAACTGTTCAAGAACATCTTCTGGAGACATTACATTACCATACAAGGGTTAATTGGTGCATTGGAGGCAAGATATGTGATCAGAAGAGTCAAATTGATCAAGAATTGACAATTTGTCATGATTGTGCTTTAATTGGGAAAATCACATATCACAAAATAATATTTTATTGAAAAATGGCTCAAATAAACCTATACAAAATGCATATCACTGAATTCCTTAGGAGAAATGTGATTTTTTTATTTGAGCTTGAAATTCAAATTTTTTACCCTCCAAACAATTTAAAACCGATCTGACGTGATTCAGTGCTGATGTCAGACACTTGGACCAATTAGAGCACGCCAATTCAGATGGTCTATGCTGATGTCAAGCATTTAGACCAATCGGAAGGAACCAAGCAAGCAAGAACCCAAGACACATAAAAGCATAGCTGGGTGAACCCCGGCTACACCGAGCCCATACAAAAAAAAGGTGCACAATATGTCGCTAAGTCTGAAAATGGTGATTGGTTGGATGCACTTGGTCTACATGAGTTACATGCACTACTCTTCAGAGACTACGAAGACCAAGCATATCTAAAAGTCAAAAGGAGAGACAGAGTGATGAATCTGGACCATCCACTGCTTGATCGAATGGTTCATATCAAAGGAGACCATCTCTCTCTCTCTCCTCCAGACTCGTTAACAGAATGGACCCCACCTACCCTGAGGTAACTAAACAAGCTGCCCAAGCGATTAAGACCCGACCCCTGGCCCACATGCAGTGAAAGTTTAAGCTAATTAAACCCTGACCAGACGACAAAGAGGCACTGACCTGGATTAACAGAAGAGGACACACGTCGCTCCTTCCTTTGTCTTCTTCCTCTCGACCTCCGACGAACTGAAGAGCACCAGTCGAAACCTTGTCGCCTCGATTCTTCGAATCAAGACCTGAAAAAGGGCGCAATGAAAAGAGGAAGGTGAGGAGAGCAGGAACCACATCTCAGATTTGTCTGAAACCCAAAGAGTTCAAAGAAAAACATGAGGAAAGAGGGGTCGGTACCAAAATGGGTCAGACCAAAGGGGCTCTAATCGATGAACTAAGTATCTGAGGATATTCTCCTGAGTGCCACGATGAGAAACGACTAATTAATTGGGGCTGAGAGGGCTTGAATAAGAAGGTAATACCTAACATCCTCGAGACAGTGGAGCTCTCTTCAATGGTGCTCAAGACAGATTCAGGCCAACTTTACAAAAGGAGATATGTTCATGGGGCTAAGTGGGCTCTGTTCAAAGCAAGAGATAGGCCTATTAAACAAAAGAAATGGAAAAGCCCATTGAAGGACAGTTTGGCACTTAGTGAAGAACTTGGAGGGCAAGGCTAGCATGCCAATTGGATGTGGTTACCTTCTGAAAGAGTGAGTTCATATAACAACTTCTAGAAGCCAGCTGGACCAATGAAAAGGGACCTCCACGTAATTGAATGCCACTTGGTACACATCCAACAGTATTAAAGAGAATTAAAGGCTAAGATTAAATAAAGATGCCCTTCATGATGCCAACATCACTCACTGGAGCCAATTAACAGAAAGGGGACCATGGAGATATGCACCAAGCTTACACCATGTTCAATTAAGCCTATGCCATGAGCTGAACCAAATAAAGGGTATAATGGAAAATCCACTGATGAATGCAATTCAAAATCGAAAACCCTAACCCTAAGCCTATATAAGAACCCTACCAGATGAAGAAACCATGAAGGGATAGATATACACAACCAGAGGGCATAATACACAAGCTTGTACACACACTCTCACGACTTCTTAGAGAAGATAGGAAATAGAGAGAGAAAAAGAGAAAAATAGAAGAGAATCTGGGAGCAAATATGTGAGAAATAACACCTTCAATCTTGTAACTATGTAATTTAGATTTGAGAAATGAAATTCCTGTGTTGAAACCTACTGTTTGATCTTTTCTTTTGCTCTGAGTTGGTTTAGTCGATTTCTTTTGACTTGTCTCTTCTTCTCTCTTGCTTTCTGTTGGGTTTGGTGACAAAACAAGCATGCCTTGGCCCCAGACCAGCCCTAGGCTGAGTGACTGATGTCGAGGCAAGCTTGAAGCATGCTGTGAGTAAGTCCAATTCCCCAGACCAGCTTAGGCTGAGTGACTGAGGGGTTGGATGAATCATGGTACCAAATTCCACCAGTCCTTTGCATAAACATGTATTCAAATATCAAAACACTTTGAAAAATTAATAAAAAATAAGTTCTGCACTTATACAATCCCATGATGTGCCACAGTAGATCCCAAGCTGTGTTTGATGCACAAAAATGAGGATCTGGTACTAGGGACCAGTATATACATCTTTCAAATAGAAGAAATAAAAATACGACCAAGTTTTGACAATAAACTCATATACTGGCATGATGAGATCTGTGGTAGCTCATCCTCTATGAGCCAACCAGGGCCTTATCCAAATTTCATAAGTCTCTAGGGACTAAAATGCATAAAAAAACTAGTGCTATGAGTCCTTGATGAGCACCATGATGGTCCAACAGACCATGGCCAGATCTGAGCAAATCATGCTTAGTACCTGATCAGTGGTTATCTCAACCCTTCCAAGGTTCCAAAACATTATTATAAGGTCTTTTAAGGTGTTATATGTATAAAAATACAACGATTTACACAACCAGAAAGCCTAAGGCATAATACACAACCTTGTACACGCACTCTCACATTCTGCCTCTGAGAGAAGATAGGAAATAGAAAGAGAAAGAGAAAGAGAAAGAGAGAGAAATAGAAAAGCATTTTCTGTGTGCAAATAGGTGAGAATAGCACCTTTTGATCTTGTAGAGATGTAATTTGAAATCTATGAAATGAAATCCTATGTTGAAGATCACTGTTTCATCTTTTCTTTTTGGTGATGAGCTGTTTCTTCGATTTTTCTTGCTTGTTTCTCTTTCTCTTCTCTCTTGCTGTTGGATTTGGTGACAAAACAAGCATGTCTTGGCCCCAGACCAGCCCTAGGCTGAGTGACTGAGGTCAAGGCAAGCTTGAAGCATGCTGTGAGTAAGTCTAATTCTCCAGACCAGTCTAAACTGAGTGACTGAGGAGTTGGATGAATCATGGTACCAAATACCTTCAGTTCCTTGCATTAACATGTGTTCAAACAATAAAACATTTTGAAAAATAAATAAAATCATTCCTGACACTGATCAGGTTCCATGATGTGCTACAGGGGTCTCTATGCATAATACATGCTCAAGTGAAGAGATCTGGCATTAGAACTATAAGGGATCAGTGTACATGTCTTTCAAATGAAACAAACAAACGTAAAACAAATTCTCAACAAAGTATTATCCATATTGTTATAGTGAGACCTAGGGTGACTCAGCTTGTTTGAGCTAGCCAGGATCTTATACAAGTTTTATAAGTCTCCAGGGACTGATTTGCAAAAATAAACCTAGTGCTATGAAGTGAAGAACTGAGCACCATGATGGTCCATCACTGATAGGCCAGATCTGAGTCTCTCCATGTTCAGATCCTGGTCTCTCATTTCTTAAAATCTCTAAACATTTTCAAAGTGCATTTCAAGTTATTCTAAGGCCTTGTATGTATAACAGCATCATAAAAATGAATTTTATATGAATAAAAATAACAATAAGGACTTTTCTGCAAAATTAGAGGTTGGTATGACCTAACTGAACCAAGCTGGTACACTAACTTATTGAAGGCATCATGGTGCCTAACCAGTGCATGTGCATGCATGTAAACCCTCAGGAGTGGCTTGAAAGCCATAAAAATCAAATTAGCACATGCACTGGTTAAGGACACTATGCTCTGAGAAGTTTCACCTTTTTTGCCTAGCCTTCAACTTTGTGCAAAATCAAATAAAACTTTGCAAGCATGTATAAATGAGTCATACAAAGCTCAGGAATTAATTTCAAATTTTTTGGATCAACCAAACTCAAATTAAAGCAATTCAAATCTCAGATTTTGAAATAAATGGCTGGAAAATAGGCCATAAATGCAAAAAATATTTCTACAGCTCCAAATTTAAAATTTTCAAAACAAAAACTCTTCTTTACTTTGATTAAGTCATTCATACAATAAAAACACTTGCTCATGTTCAAAATTCCAAAGTTTGTTCAAAAATTCAAGTTTATGTGAAAACTGTACAGTGTACTGCATCTTTTTCTGTCGATTTTCTAAGTCATTTTTGTTTGATCTTCTTCCTGAATCTTGTTAATCTCTGTGTTCTCTCCTCTTTATTGAGGTCCCAAGTGTGGCACAAAGCCATAAAATTAAGTGCTCTTTGCACGAAAATTTAAATAAAAGTTGAATTCAAATTAAGGCAGAAGTGCTGCCAAATTTATGTCTCAAACTGGGTCAAAATCAAAACATAGTGAAGGGCATGCTCTCATGAGTGTTATACCATAATTCAATTAAAACAACACCCTGTATGATTTGAAGCCCTAGAGAAACACTATGGTACCAGTGGTATCAATTCAGACCCATTAAAAGCTCCAAGAATCAAAAGTCTCAACATAAGAAATGCAAATCCAATCGACCAAAGTGCTAGACCCAGCTCTGTAAAGCTTACATTAAATTCAAAAATGAGAATTAAAACTCAAAGAAACATATTAAAAAATAAAGAATTATCAAGAAAGCAAAAGTCAGATCCTTATCGGGTCTCAGAACCCGATAAAGTCTTCAAACAAGTTCAAACTCGATCCAAATTGAAATAGGGCAGATGACAGTCTTAACACGATCTCAGATAAGTCAGTGAATGTTTGTAACAAGATTTAATATCACTCCAAGACACAAAATCCTTTGAAAACACAACAATTGGTACTGTACCGACATCACACGGTCGGTACCAAATCAAATCAACAAAAATAATCAAAACCAAGTGCTGCCTTGGGCACAACATGCTCATTGGACTAAAACGATAGAAAACCATCGATTAAAACAAAAGGAAGTGACGAAGATCCAATGAACTTACAATCAAGAACCCGACGGGACAAAGATAAGGCAGAGCTCCGCCTATAAGATGTCTCAATCATCGACGACAGGCGGTGGGTACTCTTCCCACTCAGGTGACGTCGAAGGACATCCTCCCCCATGAAATCCCAGCTCAGGTGGCCGGGATCGGCCTTGGTCAATCTCAGTCAAATCAACGAAAGAAAGGAGGAAGGAAGAAGGGAGTTTGGCGCCGAATCGAACGGTCAAAATTCAAACTTCAAGACATCCAATGGTCCAGAGCAACGACCACTTCAAAACTTGAACAAAGCGCATCAAGAATCGTACTCCTAAACAGTAATGCGCGATCAAATGGTCCAGAACCAAGGAAACTCGATCCAAAGGCCCAAACCAAGATCTCAAGTTTGATCCAACGATCCAGAATAAACAATATTTTAAATGATGATCTGACGATCCAAATTAATGCAAAAATTGAAAAATCAAAATAAAATATGACACAAAGTCAGAAAAATGCACAAAAATCATTAAAATGTTTGTAAATTCATGATGATCATTTCCATGTGATACATTGACATGTTTTAATCATCCAAAAATCATTTGTAAATTCTGTATTCAAAAATTAAAGTTTAAAAGTCAAGCATGAATATTTTAAATCCATAAACTCTTTGAAAACTCTATCATTAAATCATTTAGGGTTTTAAATTTGAAAAGTGCACTTTAAGGGTACACATGCATCATAAATTTGATAAATTTTAAAAGAAACTCAAAATCAATATTGCATAATATTTTAAATCTCTAAAGTTCCAAGGCTATCAAATATGTTCATGAAATAAATGCACTTTTTATAAAAACACATATATGAGTGCACCATAAATTCAACAAATTCCAAAGGTTCAAAATTAATAAAATATTGCAAAAATGCTTTAACATCAAGAATATTTTAAAATCATCAAACATGTTTATAAAATTGTGTTTGTCGTCTCTGAAGACATGTCAAAACTCATGTTTTAAAAAAATTCAAAATGAAACTCTGAGAAATCCTTGAAATCTAAATCTTGATAAATCAAATCTCTATAAAAAATAAGGAATAAAATAGTCCCCACTGCATGAAATTTTGAATAAAAGTAAATATAAAAAATCTAAATATGATGATAAATTCCAAAATAAAGATGATTTCCAAACATAACATGTATATGGTATCATCATACATAAAGACTAAAACATAACAATCTCCTTACCCCAAATCCAACTCAAATCATGATCAAGGAAACATACATAGGGCCCCAAGGCCCTGAAATCCCTTGTGAACGATTAAAAACTTGAAAATGATCAAAATGAAATCATGAAAGCATATGCAAACAAAAGCAAATTGAAATACAACTTCTCTCCTCCTCTCAAAACAAAAGTCTTAAAGCAAACAAATAAAAAATAAATCTCCCATGTCCTAAATCAACATAACATAAGGCAAAGCACTGGTTAGTAAAAATTTCTCAAATCACATTGTGCAATATTTTCCTCTTTAACGGTCATTTAAAGCCTCATGGTGTCGAGGACTAGTTCCTTGGGTAAATGATGGCAGGGGCTTGCGCCTGACCATAACCATGACCCCAGAACCTCTCGAGGTAAAATAAAAAGCTCTAAACGACATCGCTCCAAGTCTTCGAGGAGACCAGCATGCGTTGAGGGTGACATGTCACTCATTCGTCTTCGACTCTCCGAAGGAAGGTTCTTTGAAGAAGGAGCCACGAAAGGGTGTCAACAGGTATGTGCAGGTTAATCAAGTGTTACAGGCAAGATTAAGGCCTTATTCAAGTTTATAATGACTGGAGTTGAAGATCAGGATCAAGAGCTCAAGATTTGGAGCAGATTGATGGATTTCATGTTCAACCGATGTGACGCCGTGTAGGTTCGTCATATTGCAAGTCAAGTTCTTTCAAGCTCGTGAAGCGTGTATTTCTCCTGAGCTATCCGACATTGCATCGGACGAAGTAGTGTTATGACGATGGAAAATGCCGTCATGACGATGCTGAGGTCTGTCATATCAAAATTCAGGGTGTGGATCCAGTTTGATAGAGGGAGAATGCGGCAGAGCGCTAATTGGTCAAAAGCAGAAGTCCATCATATCAAAATGTAATGTCGTCACGTCAAAAAATTGCGACATTCTTGAATTTGGAGTTGTAGCCGACCGTTTGGAGGATCAGCGTCCTATATAATCCCTAGTCCTCTAGGATGGAGGTTAATTCAAGCAAATTCAGTGATTCAAAAATTTACATGCAATCTTTTGAGTTAGAGCTAGTTGAGCAATTTTGTGCAAGTGCAATTATTCTTTATTCTCATCTTCTTCATGAGAGCTCATACCAAGATCCTCAAGAGTAACATTTGGTTTGAGAGAGATATGGTAGTTTGGTGATCGTGCTTTCAAGAATACGTGTGTTGTTCTTTCCCATGGAGGAACTTCTTGATTCCGTGGAGGAATCGATTTTTACCCTTTGAAAGTGTCTTTTGGTTTTCCCAAAGATTGAGATATTTTATTGTTTTACTTTGTATCTAGGTTTTGGTAAACATGTGTATTGTAAAACACATTATTTGTTAGTGTAATTCGGCTTTCCTTTATTTTTGGAAAGAGTCTCGTGGAAGTAGCCATTGCATTGGGTGAACCACGTTATATGCATGTGTCACTATCTTGATTGCTTGCTAGTTTAATTACTATCCGTGTTTGAGTTACAATACTTGAAAAAATCTTTTTAATTGATACGCTTCCGCACCAAAACATGTATAATCTTGATTATCTTGACTTGTGCCCCTCTCTAAATTTTAACAATTGGTATCAGAGCAAGTCATAAATATATGTGACTCATTTTCTTGGCAATCTTAAAATTCTTGAAATTGAAATGGCACCATTAAAATTTGTTAAAGAACCTCATGTGTTTTGTACCGGCAGTAAAAATTTCACCTATTGGAAGAGATGCATGATCAACTATTTGAATTTGATTGATTTGTGAGATATTGTTGAACAAGGTTATGTTTCCATTTATGAAACTGATGTAAAAACCCTTACTGCCGAGTCCAAGGATAAAAAGACCAAGAATGATAATGTTGTTAATACAATCCTTAGCTTAATTAATGAATCAATTGCTCTCACCCTATCTAATTCTTGCAATGCTCATGAAATATGAAATGCACTTGTGTTACGGTATGAGGGTAATGAACATATGAAGAAAACTAGAAAAGTAGGACTTACAACCAAGTTGGAGACCCTCAAGTTTGAGGAGAATGAATCTTTTAAAAGTCTTTATTTTAGACTTGTTTCTTTGAAGAATGAATTTATAGAAGTTGGCTCAAACATTAATGACGAGGAATTTGTAGGTAAACTCCTACGAATGGTGGCCAAGAGACCATCATCGGTGCCGGTTGTGAGTTCAATCAAAATCATGTAAGCAAAGGGTTTGGCCTTCCATCCAGAGGAGCTATTTGCACAACTTACTTCCTTTGAAGAAAATCATAAAGAAGAGAAGGGTACATCAAATTACAAGATAATTTCTTTGCCAGCACAACAATTGGCCTTACTCAAAACTACACATCAAATTACCAATTTTGAATCGAATGATGAAATTTACAACAATCTACATCAAGAAACATCCAAGAATGAAGAATTGCTTGAGAAACTCATCAAGAGTAGCATAAACTTTGAAAGAAAGGTTAATGAAGAAAGGATCTCACAAGGTAAACGAGTGGTATGCTTAGGCTGCAACAAAGAATGACACTCTATTCAAAGTTGTTTTGGTGTCATTCCCACAAAAAGAAAAGATGGTGATAGAAGGCAAGACAATCGACCAAAGAACAACAAGTTTACCGACAAGAAAATTGCGTTCCAAACTTGGAGTCGAGATTCACAAAGCTCGAGTGAAGATGTTGATCTTGGAGGCAGCAAAGAAAAAGAGATAGTTATGCACGCATAAAAAGATACATAGGAGGCCTCTAGCCGAGCTAATGAGGTAGTTTTCAATGAAAGCTCTAGAGAGCAAAATGATAATTTGTGTGAATCTTGCGATGAATTATGTGATCCCTTGGCAAATGACAATGAATCTTACAACATTAAGATGTTGAAAGAACTTGTGTTAAAAGCAAAATTAGAGTTAATTGATAAAGATGCTCAAATTGAGAAACTCCAACAAAAGGTCAACATTCTTGAGAACAAACTTAAGAATGTTGAAGAGACAAATATGAGTAAAGATGATATGAAATTGAAAATGGTACATCCTTGGACTAGTAAATTCATCCGACCCTCCAATTACAAGACAACCGATGATTTCGAGAAGATGAATCAAGGACAAGGGCCTCATGATAAGATTGACCTAGGATTCAAGGAGGATGAAGGGCAACAAAAGGAGAAGCCAAGAGTTGCACAAGCTAAAGATAAGGGCCCAAATCACGCATACAAATAACATTCAAGGTATACCAACTATAGGAATAACAAGTTTAGTAGGAATAACTCATACTACAACTACAACCAAATTCATAGAACATACCAACCAAGGTTCTATGAAAGCGGTTACCAAAGGTATATGCGTGATTCTATGGAACACTATGGCTATCATCCAAGGCAAAGGACGTCTAGAAGGATATTTCATCACAACATGCCGAAACCTCAACACAATCAAGGCCCAATGAGGTACTATGGAAGGCCTAATAGATTTCAGAAATTTACTCAACCATCTATCACATATGAGAGCTTCTCAAAGAGCATTTTTATACATAAGCCAACCTACCTTTGTACATTTTGCAACAAGGTAGGACATTTAGACAAATTTTGCAAAATGAGGAAAGGAAAGGTTCAATTGCCACTTGACATACCTAGTTGTAGTGGCACCAAACCCAACAACTAGATGATAAACTACTCTCCCTTGAGTACTTTATAGGTAGATCATTTAAAAGGGAGAGTACAAAACAAAATTCATGAGTAATCTCAATTATTCTTGAATTTTGTAAGATTGTGTTTATCCATTTGTCTAAAGGATCACATATTCATATTTGTCTAATATGAGACTCGATACTTGTTTTAGAATTGTGACATGATTTTTGATGCATATGCATACATACTTATTTTTGTCATGATTTAAGTCATGTTATTATTCATGTTTTGATCTGTTTTTAACTGTCCCTATTATAAGTAAACAAAACTGGGAGTATAGCAAAGTTAGAAATGTCAAAACACCCCTTTAAAATGAACAAAAATGCAAAAAATGGTTCTACCAACATGACGAGGCAAATTTGGGATATGACGAGAGATATAACAGCGTCATGATGATTTGGACGTCGTCATATTGAAACTGTGGGTCATCACATCGATTGAAAAGGATAGGTTTATAAAGATCTCTTCTTCCTCTTTCAAAGACATTCGAATCTCAAGTCTCTACTATTCGAAAATCCTAGCCTCCAAAAATCTTCCCTCTTTGGTCTTTAATCAAACGAAACTCAACCAAAACCTTGCAATAATGGTGATTGCCAGTATCTTCACTCTAATCTTTCTCATGATGACTTGAAGTGGCAGCAGTTCCAGAAAAGGGTGGATCAAGAGATCAGATGGTTGGGAACCAAAATCGAAACATTCGGTGAACTTGTGGATTAGAGCTGAAGGGGCCAAAATAAATCAGTATACGAATCCAGCAGCAGCTGATTTCATGGAGGAAAATGAAGAGCAAGAGGAAAATGAGGCTCCATCTACCTCAACCCAAAACCAAGGACAATCACAAACCTTCTCCTTCTCAAATGTGAATCATTCCTTTGATGCAAATTATTATAATGGACCAAGTTATAGCCCTATGCCTCCACTTGGTGCTTTCAACTTACAAAATCAAGATCCAAATCAATACCTGTCCCAAAAAATGTACCATATGTCAATGTTTGACATGTATAAAGCTCAAGGGTTAGAAGACATGATGGACAAATATGAGGCTTTCAACTCCCAGCTGCAATCTACTTGGATGTCAACCTTTCAAACCTAGGATACCAACACAGGACCATCATAGGAGCAATAATGATAATATTGAGAAGAATTTCTTTTAAGGCTAGAGTATGTGTGGGCTAGGATAGTAGTAACTTTTTGCTATGCTCCAAAATGAAATTTCTGATGTTAACTTGTCTTATTTAACTATTTGTAAAAGACAATTAATATTTTGTAATCATTTTTTATGCATTATTTGTGTGATATCTTACTATTTGCATGATGTTTTATTATTATTCATTTTTGATCACTTGGTCTTTTGTGAGTTTGATTCTTATAGGTACATTATCTGTGATTCCTCACACATTTTGCCACAGGTAGGCATGTTAAGTAATATTATACCCGAACCCCCAATTTTTCCTTTTTACCCCATCTATTCTTTCACTTGTTAAAATGTAAATTGAATTGATAAATTGCTACATTTAGGGGGAGCATTGCTCAATTTTTGCTAACTGGTTATGACTTGCCAATTTTAGGGGGGGGGGGGGCTACACTTAGTTTTGAGTGTAGTCATGATATATGATTTGCTCTTTCATATATCGTGAATGATTTTCACAAATAAAATTGCTCAATTAAACTTGACTTGTTCATTTCGCATCATTGGTAGGATTGCTTAATTTTTCTCCATTTAGGGGGAGCTTTGCTCAATTAGTCCATCAATTGATCATTTTTGAGATGATGACTTGAATTTTTCATAAATTGACTCTAAATACACTTGATATTGTTATCTTTTTGTGGTTAGTCCTTTTGCCACTTTGCAAAAAGGGGGAGAATGCTTATAGTGTATTGGTATACACTCATTTTATGCTTTTGTTTTGCAAATTTTCAAAAAGGAGAGTTTGTTGGCTTTAGTCCACAACTTAGTTTGGCAATTTGCAAACAATCTTTTACTAACCTTTGCACACGTTGCTTTGTGAAGTATATGCAGGTTAATCAAGTGTTAAAGGCATGATTAAGGCTTTATTCAAGTTTATCATGAATGGAGTTGAAGATCAGGATCAAGAGCTAAAGATTTGGAGCAGATTGATGAATTTCATGTTCAACCGATGTGACGTCGTGGAGGTTCGTCATGTTGCAAGTCAAGTTCTTTCTAGCTCGTGAAGCGTGGATTTCTCCCGAACCATCCGACATTGCATCGGGTGAAGTAGTGTTATGACGATGGAAAATGCCGTCATGATGACGCTAAGGTCCGTCATATTGAAATTTTGGTGTGGACCCAGCTTGTCAGAGGAAGAATGCTGCAGCGCTAATTGGTCAGAAGCAGAGGTCCATCATATCGGAATGTAATGCCATCACGTTGGAGGACTGCAACCTTCTTGGATTTGGAGCTGTAACCAACCGTTTGGAGGATCAGTATCCTATATAATCCCTAATCCTCTAGGATAGAGGTTAATTCAAGCAAATTCAGTGATTCGGAAATTTTAAAGCAATCTTTTGAGCTAGAACTAGTTGAGTCATTTTGTGCAAGAGCAATTATTCTCTATTCTCATCTTCTTCACGAGAGCTCATACCAAGATCCTCAAGAGTAACCTTTTAAAAGATCGTGCTTTCAAGAACACGTGTGTTGTTCTTTCTCGTGAAGGGACTTCTTGATTCCGTGGATGAATCAATTTATACCCTATGGAAGGGTCTTTTGATTTTTCCAAAGATTGGAATATTTTACTGTTGTACTTTGTATCTAGGTTTTGGTAAACTTGTGTATTGTAAAGCACATTATTTGTTAGTGTAATTTGGCTTTCCTTTGTTTTTAGGAAGAGTCACGTGGAAGTAGCCATTGCATTGGGTGAACCACGTTATATGCATGTGTCACTATCTTGATTGCTTGCTAGTTTAATTGCTATCTGTGTTTGAGTTACAATACTTGAAAAGATCTTTTGAATTGATACGCTTCCGCACCAAAACTTGTATAATCTTGATTATCTTGACTTGCACCCCTCTCTAAATTTTAACATATACATTTTCTATGATACCTACGTTCCCGTTCTTTTGTAAGAATTTTACCTTCCCGTGATCCTTCACTTTTACCTTGGACGCATATCCGAACGAGACTGATCCCGCTATCTCGATCATCTCTTCAAACAGATGCTTGTGTCTGGTCATGTGGTTACTTGCACCTGTGTCAATGTACCATACTGTATTGCTTCCTGGGTTCGGATTGTCATAAGCCATCAGTGTCATCAATTTTTCATCCTTCTCCTCAGCTTCTGCATAGTTTGCATTTCTTCTCTGCCCAGCACTCGCTCGCGTAGTGCCCGTGCTTGCCACAGTTATAGCAATCCACGTTCGGCTTGTTAACTCGACCTCCTCAGCCTCTACCACCCTTACCTCGGGTGTTCTGACTGGACTGACCATCTCCTCAGCCTTGTCCTTGTTAGCGACATCGTCCTTGGCCACGACCTCTCCCTCTACCTCTTGAGTTGCAGGCGGGTTTTTCAGCTAGCTTGGCCTTTGCTTGCAGTGCCTCTTCAGACACTTCTTTCTCCTTCTTCTTTGCATTCCTTCTCTGATCGTGTGCCAACAACGACCCAGTTAGTTCGTCAACTGTCAACTCGCTCAAGTCCTTCGACTCTTGTATCGCTCACTTTAGGATCTCGAATGCCTCGGTGAGAGATCTCAAAATCTTCTCGACTATTCGTGCTTCGGGTAGTGCATCACCATTCCGCTTCAACTGGTTGGCTACTACTTACACTCTTGTGATGTAATCTATGGAGGATTTTCTATGGAGGGTTAATCAACCAAGATAGACTTCTCCTTGATGCGACGTCGGGTGGAAGCTTGTGCAACATAGCGATTGAAGAGGGATTTAGGTTGATCGATAGCATGACTCTCAACCAAACCCAATACCATAGGCCAAGAGAGGACCCTGCCTATTGGAATGCTAAAATGAACAAGGTGGATGGTAGTGACCGATTGCTTGCGGAGATAGCCGCTCTCAACAAGAAGATTGATGGTTTGAGCATTAATTTGGTTAATTCTAACCCTTCTCTCTCTTCTTCTCAATTCTCAACTTGTGCATTGTGTGGTGGAAATGACCGTTTGTCAATAAATTGTGGTATGGCTATAACCTATGAGGGGGGTTATGAAGAAGTAAATGCTATCAACCAAGGGAATTATAGGCCCAACAATAACAACAAAAATAACCTCAATTCTAATACTTACAACCCGAGGATGAGGAACCACCCTAATTTTTCTTGGAGAAACAATGATCAACAAAATCAAAACTAAGGGAACCAGGGGGGGCAATATCAAAACCAAGGGCAATTTTAAAACCAAGGTTATAAACAAAACCGAGGGCAACTAAATTGGGGTAATCAATGATCTGGTTTTAATTCTAATGCGGGCAATGCCCAACCTAATTCTAATGTGGAAAAAATGCTTGAAGCTTTCATAGAAAATCAAAAGTAAGAGATGCAAGAGCTAAGGACACGAGTGGAGCTCCTTGCCACTCAAAACAAGCTTTTGGAGACTCAAGTAGCTCAACAAGCATCCACCTCAACTAGACCGGCCGGGACCTTACCTCCAAAGCCCGATGTGAACCCTAAAGACGTGAAGGCTATCCACACCTTGCGAAGTAGAGCCACCTATGAGGACCCACCGATGCCAATTAATGAAGTTAAGGTTGATGAAGAGATTGTGATGAAAGAGAAGGAAGTTGAGCAACCAAGGGGCAAAGAACCTATTCTCCAATCCGAGGATGAAGCCTCCAAGGAAGCCACCGGGTCATCAAAGGCCAAGGATAGACCCAAGGTAAGGACGGAGGTACCTCCCTACGTACCTTCGCATAGGTATGCACATTTTTCTTCTCGCCTCAAAGAGGATGCCAAAACCGAGATGCAATTCTTTAAATTCATTGAGGTATTGAAACAATTGCATGTTAATTTGCCTTTTACCGAGGTTGTTACACAAAAGCCCGTTTACGCCAAGTTCTTTAAGGGCATTCTCTCAAATAGGCATAAATTGGAAGAGGTACAAGTGGTATTCCTTGTTGACCTACCAAAAAAATTAGATGACCCCGGTAAATTCTCAATACCTTGTGCAATTGGAAATTTGGAGTTCAAACATGCTTTATGTGACCTAGATGCTAGTGTGAGCTTGATGCCTAAGTCTATTTTTGACAAAATTGGAGTTGGAGAACTCAAACCAACCCGAATTTCTTTGCAAATGGCCGACCAATCGGTAAATTGCCAATAGGGGTAGTTGAAGACATGCCGGTTCGAATTAGAAGATATTTTGTACCAATTGACTTTGTAATTGTTCAAATGGAGGAGGATACTCAATCTCCCCTCTTACTTGGTAGACTGTTTCTCAATACGGCTAGGGCCATAATTGATGTCAATGGTGGGGTGATTTATTTTACAATCGGGGGTGATAAAATCACCTTTCATGTTAATCGAACAATTAAATACCCCTCTCATGAGAAAATGTCAATTTTCAGGGTTGATTTGATTGAAGAAGCAGTGCAAGAGGCTGTAAATAAGGCTGCAAGTAAAGACATGTTGGAAGAAATTCTAGAAAATTCGAGTTGTGCATGCGAAAAGGAGCAAAATGAAGAAAACAACAATGGACTGCGGACCGCGCTCACTGACTCCAACCTGCACTCATCTATAGAAAGCTCATCAAAAACTGAAAAAATGGAATTTCATGCACTAGAGTGCGGCCCGCACTCAGGGACTCTGACCCGCAGTCTTGTACACCAGAAAACTTTCCGAGAGTTGGAGATTTTGGAAAATAAAAAAGCTACAGGTTATAGAGCACTTCGATCCGCAATCAATTCATTCTGCCCGCAGTGCATCATACATGTAGCTTTCCCCAGAGTTGGAGATTTTAAAATTTTGAAAAATGAAACTGGAAGCACATCACTCCAACCCGCACTCAGGGACTCTGACCCATAGTGGTGTATACAAAATCAGTTCCAGAACACTAAAAATGGAAAAACCTATGAAGGAATCCGACCCGCAGCCTATCACAGTAAATGTGCTGAAAACTATTTTTCAAGCCGAAACCTTGCCCGATTTCGTCAAAACCTCTGATACTTCACCCAATGATGTTCCAGAGGTTGAATTGAAGTCGTCATCTGCCACACTTCGCTACGAATACCTCGAAATCAACCAAACATATCTCGTGATTGTGAATTCAAGCCTTGATGTTGAGCAAACTGAGAAACTTCTCCAAGTCTTGAAGAAGCATCGAAATGCAATTGTGTACACTATTGGAGACCTAAAGGGGATTAACCCTTCCATTTGTATGCATCGAATGCTACTGGAGAAAGATCACAAGCCAAGCATTGAAGACCAAAGGAGGTTGAACCCTAATTTGTTATTTCTCACATTTTCTCTCTTTTATTTTCTTTGTTTTAGGGTTTGAAGGCATGGGGAAGAAGTAAAGGGAGTTTTAAATCTCAACTCTTTCAATTTTCATTTAAATTCCCTTGTTCAATAACATAAAAAATGGGAGAATAAATAAAGGGAGTTTGAGACACTCAATTCTTTCAATTTTGCTCAAATTCCTTGTTAAAAACTGCAAATAAGACATGTGCATATATTGAGAATAATACCTTGTAGGTCATTCACCAAAAAAGGTCGAAATTCTGCAAAAAAACAAGATTTAATGTGTATTAGTGCGGCCCAGAGTCCCCAATCACGGTCCATGATGCATAATGGAATTGGAAAAATAGAGAACTTATATTCTAAAATTTGAATTTTTGTTACAAGTTATGGAAGAGTGCGAACTGCATTAGTGGACTCCGGCCTACAGGACATTGAATGAAATTAAAAAAAAATCCAACCCGAGAGCAGCTAATTTTTGAACCCATTATGGGCTGCGACCCGAAGTCAAAGAGTGCGGCCCGGAGTATTGAACATAAAACAGAAAAAGGGGATCTAGAGAACCAAACCTGTGTATGACTCCGACTCGGAACTGGAAAGTGCAGCCCGTGATGATGTGCAGAAAACACCAATAAAATGCTCCAGTCGAGCCTCTCCTTCTCCAAACCTTCTAAAATTCGAACCAAAGCTTCTCTCTACCCTTCCTCTCTTCCTCTAAGCCGTGACACCCCTCTCCTAGCCTCCACCTTCATCCCTCCTTACTCCGGCCACCTCGCAACGATCTATGACCACCAAATTGCTCTCCTCTTCATTCTCTTCTTGGATCTACCCACGGTTTTCGCCAAAACCTCTCCATTCTCTCATTCTCGCAAATCCTTGGAGTGCATCAAAAATTGTGCTTGAGCACCGGTGGTCTGATTGCTTCGACCAAGGGGTGGGTTGTGCTTTCCTCACCTTCACAAGCGTGGTGGTGACCACCGATTGGCCCGAATTCTGATGGTTCCTCCGGCGACCCCGAGACCCTTTCATCTAACGATCCGTTTTTCAAAATGGGTCGCTCGGTTTGCATTTTCTTGATTCCTTGACCTTAATCACTATGTTTATTGTTATAATTGAGTAATTGTTTGATCAATTTGGTATTTAGGCCAACTCAATTGCATTTTACCGATAAGGTAGGGTTTGGTACCAATTCGAGTCCGATATTTTTAATGCATATTCTCGATTGAGTTTGGTACCAAAATATGTCTAAAAGGAAGAAATCTGAAGCATCTTCCTCCAATAAACCACTTCAACATAAGATGGTAGACTTGTCTAGATTGGCTAATATAGACCCTGAAAATTGGCCAGAAAATAAGAAAAAAGGACTTCGGCCTTAAATTAACAATCGAACAAAGGGATAGGTTGAACAAGCTCACTAAGCGTACCATCTCGCCCTCTCGGTACGCTTGTAAAATCACCCTTAATAAAATAGGTCTTTTGAATGAAGTCCAATCTTTGGCAGAAAGTATAGGTCGATGAGATTTCATTTCTACTCCTATTTCACTTATCGGACTCTGACATACGAATTTCTTTCCACTTACTACGATGATGAGTGCAATGATCTATATTTTCAAATGGATGGTACGACTTTCAAGTTGTCGGCTGAGAACTTGAACTTCATCTGTGGCTTTTCCAACCCACCTCCTGAGGATGAGAACCGATTCTATGACTACAATGAGCCATGGGGCCAGATGACACCGGCCGAGAAGTTTCAGTTCGAGGCCGCCATCTACCATCCGAAGCGAGAAAGGAGCACCAAATCGAGTATCATCAACCATCCGTCGCTGGAGTATCTACAGAGATGTATGGGATACACCATCTTTGGTCATGATGAGACGGCCGCAAACATCAACAAGAGGGATAACTTCCTCTATACAAGATGCTGAATTTCCATCGACCACAGGAAGTGAGACCACCAGACCTAGGGGCCCAGTTGCTTCGCCATCTCGACCATATCACTTCTGTTACTAGTATTGACGGACACATATCAGTTGGTGGGCTTGTTACGCGCCTGACCCTTCATGTCGGGGTGCTGCCCCGCAGAGGTCGTATCTATCGGATCTCAGAGGAGCCTCTTCTACTGGATGAGTACTACCTCACACGGTCGGCAAGCCTTCTCCATGAGGAACACAGGATGTACTACCATGTTCCCTACATGAACAAGACTCCCCGTGTGCCTCTTCCACTACCGCCGATCGACAAGAATGATCCTCACACTTGGCAGGCGCATGCACCAGCAGATGCACCAGCAGATGCACCAGCAGCCCCAACATCTCAGTACTAGCACTTTCATGATGCGGATGGGTCCATCATGTCCTACCTTGTGGACATGAATGACCGATTCCTACAGCGGTTTGATACCATTGAGAAGCGGCTCACAAGTATCGAGGCCACTACCTCTACCATGCAGCAGCAGATCACAGACCTCCGGGCTGACTAGACTCGACGCTTTGATGATGTGTATATGATGGCCAACGACAACCACCACTACCTGCAGGACATATATGGTATTGAGTACCAATTGACCCAGTTCCATATTCAGAATGAGTCTATGCCACATGTCGCCATGCTATACCACCAGCAGAGGTCCAATTGGAGGTACCCCTGTCTGAGAGCACTACCCAGTACCACCGTTGACACAATGTGAGCTATCTCTCTTCGTTAACATTGTTGTTTTCATTAACTCATGAGTATTTGAAAAATGTTCTGGTGTTGGTTGAGTTATGACATAGTAACTGGTTTATCTTATAACTAAAGAAACTTGTTTGAAAAAGAGTCTTGTTTATAAATGTGACTAATTCAAGAGAGAGTTGTGTAGTAGCCAGTGGATCCCGCCTCTCCCCACAATCAGTTGATGTGGCAGGAGGAATAATCATATCTTGCTTTTTGTTCAAAAAAAACCTAATTTTGCTAAGTCGGGTTCCATGTACCATGGCGTGTCCTCGTGACTGGGTTCATGGGTGGAACGCCCTGAAGAAGTGCCAGGGATGGAGACCGTAGAGGACGACAATAAAGCTTGATACCAGTCCCCCCGAGCGATGTAAATCCTTACCCCTCTACTTAACCAATAAGGGTTTCCACTTTGTTAGTTTGCATGACGAAGCTACACACTCAACACACACAATAAATTTTAAACTACAATAAGCCTTGTGTGCGGTTGGGTGATCCCTAAGCCTTAGAAACCAGCATACCGCACACACAAAAGGGGCAAAAAGTCAGGATGGAAAAATTTTATTTTTCAAAAGACTCTTTCAAAACATAGATGGTGGATAAGATGAAGATAATACTAACCTCTTGTATCACCGTAACACACCACATTGGGTAAAACTTTTCCTCGAGTAGAGTCTCATGGTTTAATGAACATAAACGGGTGATCCTTGTAAATTCCAACAATGTTGGAATAAGGGTGTTTGTTTGTTCTAGTACATTTCTAAATTAAAAACTCAATTGCATGTAGTTAGGTTTGCTTTCAATTAATCAAAAATGTGTTTGTGTGGTGAAGAAGACTACCGATCGACGACCCAAATAGGTTCCAATCTTTTGTTGTTTTGAGTTGAGACCAAATCAAGGAGTTAATTTGACCATTCTAGGGTTTCATTGGCAAATACCCTCAATCTACCTTAGGATTTTACTTTTCAATAAGAAAAATTAGGTCAAATTACACACCTACACACTCATGACTTAATTCTTTTGTTTGGGGAGAAGCAATGGTTCAAGCGTGGGGGGATTTGATACGCCATGGGGGTGTATAGTTTATTAGCATTTTAGGTGTGAATTAAACCTAATTTTTAGTATTTTTGTTATCTTTTTGTTTGTTTTAGTTTCGTTTAGCTTTCGAATGCATGCACTGGCATGTTTGCTTTATTTTATGACAGGTACAAGAGATTGGAGCGAAAACAGAGCAAAAATGAAGCAAGGGAGCGACAAACGAAGCAAATTGAGATTCTGTGCATAGCACTACGTGCCGCATCCCACCACTCCGACCCGCACTCTTCTATTCCAGAACCGAGTTTCTCAGAATTTTTACCAGAATTCAAAAGCCACTATCCACTGCGGGCTGCACTCCAGGACTGCAGGCCGCAGTCAGAGTCCCAGAACCTCACGAAACTCCATTTAAATAGTCGATTTCAGGGGTAGAATCATAATTCTTTCTTCTATCTTCCTATTTTCAGGTCTGAGAGACTCCAGAGGGCAATTTTGAGGTGTATTTTGGAGGTTTGAAGCTAGAGAAATGCTAGAGACTCGATTCTTGGGGAAATCCTTCGGTTTTGTCGATCTCTACTCTCTTCTCTCTCTATTCTCTTGTTTTGTGATGTATTTGAGACTTGATTTCATTCTCTACCTTGCCATATGTGGCTAAACTTGCTTTCTAGGGTTAAAATGTAATCTCTTGGATATTGAATGCTATTATTCGATTGATTACTTGTTGTTTCATCTCTTTGTGTTGATTGATTGAAATCTAGGGTTTTGGTGAAATATGGTGAGAACTTGCTCACTTGAACCCCTAATGTATTGAGATGTTTGTATTGATAATTGAGCCTAAGAGGGGATGTTATTATGCAAAGGGATAGTAAAATTGCTTAGCGATATTGGTTGAAGCTAATTACAAGATTAATTGAACTAAGTATTTTTTCTTGGCTTGAAACCCTAATTGCCTTCTCAATTGAAGATAGACTAACCCTCATCCTAGGTTGAGAGGGTTGAGATATCAAGTGGAGAGATCCAAACTTGATATCTCCATTGTGTAGGCCTTAATCCCAAACAACTAAGTATCCAATCTAATAATTATCCTTAGAAAACCAAAAAATTACACTTCTATACCCTAGAATCCCAAAATATATTACAACTTCATCCTTATTATTTGTTTTTGCTTGCATTTACATTTAGTTAGCTTTCATTTACATAATTGTTTACAATAGGACTTAAACAAACCAACACATCTTCATTTCAATTGCTTTACTTAGGTTTTTGGTTTATTAAGTATAGTTGAGAAGAAGTTGTCCTCGTGTTCGATCCCTTGCCACCTGTAGCGACTTGTACACTTGCAAACAAAGGTTTTTGGTAAAGGATAAAACTTGAAAAGGAATAAAATCTATGTTTGTCTATCTTGCATACACACTTGAACACACACCCTATCAAATTCCCATCAAGTTTGGGGATGATTTCTATTAGGTTTGCAACTCAATCACTCTAACATGGCTCTATGATACCAAGCTAGTTTAATTTCTTTTCGGAGTTCCTCACAGGTTCTAACCCGAGACGATAATGGCGGTTTCTATTTTCTTTCAATTCAACACACACTCCTGAGATAGACAGATAGGAGAGAAGAGAGGAAGAGCTTTGCTTTCAATTCACTATTGTATTAAAATTCTCACTCTTACAAATACAAGATAGAAGGTAGTCTTTTATAACGTAAGGCTCATTGGTCTCCAAGCCTAGGACTAAAACATAAATACTAAACTCTATAGGGACCTAAACATAATTTTTCCTATTCAACTTTGTCTTACCCGATAATTTAGCTTTGCCAGTTTTCAGACCTGACAAGCTTCAGAGTTTCGTCTTCTTCTTCCCTGCAACTGTCTGCGCAGTCTGCAGTTTGTCCTTGGCTTCTTTCTTCCCGAATACCTTAGCTACTCGGGTACCTGGGATAACTTCCTGGTATTCCTTCTCCTTGCTTTTCGGCTTCCTTTTCAACTTCCCGAGCACTTCCAGCTCGAGTGCCTTCCCGAGCACTTCGGGTTCATCCTCCTCGGATTCTTCTTCAATGACTCTTTCCGAGTCGTCTTTTGTTCCCGAGCACTCACCGACCTCAAATGTGATGTGCCTCGGTTTCATCTTTCCCGAGTCCTTCTTGGTACTCGATTTCTCACTCTTCGGATTGCACATCTTCATGTTTTTCTTTCTCGAGGTCTCCTTTCTCATCAACTCTTCCCTCGGCTTCCTTGCCTTCGGGTTCTCCAACTTCTCATCTCCTTGGTCTTTGACTTTCGGGATGTGTCTACTCGCATGCCTTGGGCTCTCTTGCTCCGAGCTGCTAGACTTCGGGTTCTTGTCCTTCGGGATCAAGTGCTTCGGGATCGAGGCTTCGAGATTACCACTTTCAACATCAAGGACAATTATTGCTAGAGAAAAATGAATTAGTGAGTTAAATAACTTCTTCTTTTTCTCTCAATTGGTTTCTATTAAGTTTATTGAGTATTGGTTTATTGATTCGTCTCAGTTCTCAATTAATTTTTATTTGTGCTCGATAACTGCTTTCTTGCAAAAAAAATGATTGTTATGTTAGTAATTAAAACAGTTCTATTTAAATGCGTTACTGTTCATTGTATACTGTGCTTCAGTGTATGTGAAAATGAAACAAAACAGAGAGCAAAAACATAGGGGAGCCAACACAAATTGCCCCTGATATTAACAATTGGTTCATATACTCTTACCAAATTCCTGAGACAAGCATAGTCCCCAACAAGATTAACTACACATCAAAGGGGAATCAATTTCAACCTAATTTATACATAGCCTTCTATTTAGTACTAATGAATTATCAGATTGAAGATGAAAAAAAAAACCGACAGTTTGGCTTACTGCCAGTGTTTAGAAATAATCAACTGATCAAAACCGGAAAAGAACAAAGAATGAACAAAAGGTAAACATAATCAGTTTACTGACGTACAAGAACTATTATGATAACGCGAGAAGAATGTAAAAGCGATAAAACTAATAGAGCTCAGAATTGCCAGAAACAAGTAATACTCATCGAGCCGTGCCGCTCTTGGGTCATCAGAAAACCAACCACCATTTTTACCACCTGCCTTGACGGTTGCTAGTTCTAATATGTCAATCAAAAATGCACCAAGAAAACTCCCAAAACCAAAGACACTCGAGTAAAGTGCAATGCCAATTGTTCGCATTGTATTTGGCACCTCACTGTAGAAAAACTCGTTCATCCCAACCACAGTAAAAACATCAGAAACACCGAGCAACACATACTGTGGTAACAACCAAAATATCATCAGATCTCTTCCTTTTTCTCTACTTTCATGCAGCCTCTTTGACTCGACCAACATTGCAATAAACATGGCTACTATGGACAAGAACATGCCAATCCCGATCCTTTGTAGCACGGTAATGCCTTTCTCTTCACGTGTTATGACACGCAGCAGAGGGATGAGCATCTTGTCATAGAGAGGCATGAGAAGAATTATCGAAATTGTAATTGTGCTCTGGAGCATCGCCGGAGGTACGACAAAAGAGTTGCCGATCGTATGGTGCATCCAAATGCCTTGTTTTGTGAAGAAGGTCAGGGGTTGTTGAAAAATCACAGCAAACATTAGCAGCGTCATCCATATCGGAAGCAGTCGAGCTATCGTCTTAGCCACACATGTAGGGGGATCTTCCAATTTGGTGAATGATTCAATACTATCTCCTTTCATGTTGTTCTTGTCGTTAAGGGATTTCACTTGCAACCTACATAGAGAAAGTTATCAGCAAAAATATTTTGTTGTTTATATAGTACAATATGCCGTTACCCATTAATGATTCATGAAAACTAATCAAGGATTATTCTTCTCATACAGTTCAATAGTCTAATTTATGCAACATAAAAAAAAACATGGAATATTTAATTGATAAAATGATATCTTCAGTTAGTTTATTATCAACCATATGTGGTATAAAATTTTTATACAGTTCTTGTAAAAGTTGGTGAAATCATACTCCAATTCTACAGTTGCTTCATCATCATCGTCATCTCTAATTGGCAACCGCACATTTCTTGCAATTACGCTAGCGACAACATCCTTCACAAAACAAATAATACTCTCTAAATGGGACCTTTTATGTGTTTTCCTCTGCTTGTGCACATAAAGCCTCGCTCCGCACAAGAAAGAACCGATGGATATGGCCATGACACTGCTGGGGATAGCGAATCCAAACCCCCAGCCGATGGTATCCTGCACATAAGACATAATGGAGTTGCCCAAGAGAGATCCGGTACAAATGCCAAAATACCACCATTGGAAGAATTGGCTCTTGACCTTGGCTTTCTCCTCGTCAGAGTCATAGATGGAGTCATCACCATCGTCCATCTGCAATTGATCAGCACCAAAGGCTTGCAACGAAGGATTGTAGCCGCCTTGGCCGATGGAAATTAAGTAGAGAGGTAAAAAGAGAGAAGAGCAGGGCATCCATGCCTGAAGAAGTGCCCATGAAGTTAAGCCTACCAGCCCCTAATGAAACACATATATACACACAGTCACTCCCAATTAACACTGACTAGTAAGTATGAGAGTTTTCCGAATTGAGCTAAACCCAATTATATTCCAAGTCCTAACCATAACATAAATCAGAGAAGAGGCAGTGATGACAGTGTAGCGATCCCAGAAGGAATCAGTGAGAACAGCGCTGAGCAGAGGCAGCATGAAGTTGGCGCCCCTCCATGTGCTGACACTCCTCGCTGCTGATGAAGTGCTCATCTGCACCACGTCTGTCAAGTATGTCAGTAGATTCGATGACACCCCCTTGTACGCGAATCTCTCCACACTCGCCACCACTGCAATTAAACATCCTCAATCAAATACTTTTTCATGTCATCCATATTAATTCACATTTTTTTAGGCCATGTACCAGGTAGAAATTAAGAAAATCACAAATAAAAATCTTTTTTCATTGTTGATCGATCCATATATAGTTGTCTTAATTACTCTTATTACCTATAATTAGAATACAAGACTTGCTTAGCCTAGCTGCTCTGGGCATATCCATGCTGTAGCTGAGCAGAAAAATTAAATTTGGTAGAAGAAGAGGACGAAACTAGATCTGTATGTGTGTATATGAGATGTAGCTTCCTTTAATTTTTTGCCTTCTCTGCATTGGCACTGTCACCAGCAGCAGCACTAGCTGATATCGGAGAGACCAAAAGTGGAAGCAGAAGTTAGGAAAAGCATCTATGGTGGGACTATATATGGCTTCTTCTACATAAAGGACAATATAATGACATCATACTTCAACTTCATTTGTAGCCTTAATCCTATTTAGTGATATCTGAGTACATTGACAACTAACTAAATTAAACAACCCAACCAAATAGTTTTCTGTTCTACCACACAAGTCTAGCTAGAACCTTTGTTCTATAATAGGAAACATAGAATTGCGTTAAACGTACTCCGCATAGTTACCAATGTGTCAATGTTCAAGTGGTACCTACAAAAAAGCAACAAAGAAACCAACCAACTTATATACATAATAACAATAGTCAGCAAAATCTTAATTTCCAGTGTCTCAACTCTTCTTTATTTATTATTTCATTGATATCGTCATTAATTTGTACTATTTTACACTTGATGTAATTTATTATTTGTGTTAGTATATTTAAGTTAAATAATAAAGTATGGGGTAAATTTTCTTAGTGTTTTCTGAACTTTGTACCAAACTCGTTTTTGTCACTTAACTTTGAAATACCCATTTTTAGTCATTGTACTTTGACAAATTTGATCACTTCCTCATCATTGTTCATGATATTTTTAAGAAAAGTGATGTATGGACAACAATAACTGAAAATTATTTTGAAGGATTTAAGAGGAAAAATATGTAACTATTGTCGACTTTTGTGTTATCCTATTTTTTTATTAAAATCATAACGAGTGACTGAATTTGGAGATGTATCAAAGTTTCATGGCAAAGAATGGATGATTCCAAGTTTACTGAAAAAAATGATTTGATACCAAGTTTAGTGACTTTTCAAAAAGATTATCACAAAGTATTAGTTGCAAAACTTAAAATTATCACAAAGTATTAGTTTCAAAAAGTTTAATATAATATTCGTTAAAAACATATGATACATGTGAACGATGTTCAATTCTTCAAAGTTTCTAAAAAACTTATCAAGACCAATTCTGGTTCAGTATATATATTAATTAAACCGATACTAGACTTTGGAAAATGAATAATCCAATCAAAGGGCGTATGCTTCACCTTGCTAGAGCATGGATCGAACTCGGCTGATCAGATCAATGGTTTAGCTTACCCACCTTGTGCATGTGCTCTCCTTTCTCCGTGCCTCACAATGCCTTGTGCTTGCATGAACATGTACCGCGTGTCCTCAAACCGGCACTGACCACTTATGTTGTGCTCGCATATGATAGAGAGGTTTACAATGAGGAGAATAAGAAAGAGAATTTAAGCATTGGAGTGTGTATGACAGCAAGGACTTTGCTTGTTGTGAGATGAGGATGTGATGTTTTAAAGAGGGGATAATAGTGGGCTCTGTCTCAGCTTGATAAAATTAAACATATCGCATATGGAAAATAATAGTCAGCACCCATTAACTACTGATCGATAGTAATTGAATAGTGGGCTCCGCTTTTTAGAATTAATCAATTAATTCAAGTTGGCTCCGCATCTTTTAACTAGTAGTGGCTTTTTTTTTCTTTTAGAATTAATTCGTATTGTATTCGGGCTTCTATATCTTTCATCATCTTTCATAAGTAAACTGAGTTTCAGTTTTATACAACTGCATGTCCACATCTCTGTATTTCACAGAAATATTCAGGCTAAAATTAAAATCACGTTTCTAAATGAAGAAGACTGTTAAAACATAAATTGAAATTTTGCATAACGAGCTGGATGTGCCATCTATGGTACCACTATATATAGAATTTTTGTTTTGTGAATACAATACCCGTGGGCCATATTTAGAAGTAGTTTATTGCTATTCCTAAGTTTGTAATTAGTGTTTCGTTTAATGAAAAATTCTGAATTATTATGATTGTGATATATGAATTTATTATTATAAGATTATTTTTTATTTAATTTGTTTTGATGTTTTTTTGGCATCAAAACATGAAAAACTATTTACCAATTAGGTGTTTTGTTACTCAATCTAATATTTACTTTTATCGCACATTTTATTTTGACCGTAAAATATCATGATAAAAAAAACATGTGCAATATGACAAAGAAAATTTTGTATTTTGATCTTAAAATTTTGTTAAGGGCACCTGCTACCATTTCTTTCTGGTTCTGCCACTGAAAGGGCATAGCAATAGCGCGCATAAATCAATTATGTGCTTGTCTTGTTATATAAAGTTTGGAAAATTGGAAAGGCCTGGGTAGACTTAACATCAATTGACTTCACCTTGGGTCTGTTCTTTATGTCTGACAATTACAAAAAGACGACATCCCATAATTTGTCCAATTAGAATAAATAAATAAAAAAAGGAATTTAGCAACAAGTCTGAAGTTCTGAAATATTTCATAATAAAGTCAAGGCAATTCATACCATAATCAACCACTTAATATCCACCGAAGCATATATTAAATTTGCGTAGGTGCCTCAATTCAACTGTATAAGCAGATAGAGGATAACCAACCCAAAATTCATTCAGCCACAGATCAACAACTCGGAGACCAAAACCCCGGCCTGCTTGTAAACACTCCTTCCTATAAATCACCTCAACTCTTCACACCCAATCAACACAAGGAACTAAAGAACTTTCTAATCATATACCATATTACGATTCTTTTTTATATTTGATAATGGCTTTTTATACCAAGTTTGTACTAACACTTATCCTAGCCGTTGTAACCATCCATGGAAGCATGGCTGCTCGGCATCTCTTAGATACAACAGCTGCTCCTGATGCTGCACCAACAACACCAAAGCCAACTATACCAGCAATTCCAACTATTCCAAGCTCAGTTCCTGGAATTCCGACTACTATACCCACCGCATTGCCTCCAATACCAGCTATGCCCACCACTCTTCCAACTATTCCCACAACAATTCCCACAACGCTCCCACCAATTCCAGCTATCACAACCATTCCTTCTATTCCCACAACAATTCCCACTGCACTTCCTCCTATCCCAACAACAATTCCAAAGATACCGGGATTCCAAATTCCCTCTATTCCAAATTTGTCCCAGCCACCTGCTTCTCCCAGCCCCTGAATGCAAAATGGAGACCGGAGACACAACAGAACCTATAATGTGTTATTTTTTCTTGTGTGAATGTCTAGTATTTACCTACTTTTGAGGGTGCTTGTTTGTTTTATTGTTCATGTTTCATGAAGTGAATTGCTTGCTTTGTATATTATACAGACTATTTCACTGTTGAATTGCATTCTTGATTCACTATAAATAAAATGTGCTCTCCTCTCTTGTGTATTGGTTCCAGATCTTAAGTGAGTTTGAACAAACTCATACAACATAAACTCACACCATGAACATTTCAGAGGAAAAGAAAAATTATGAAAGGCAAAAGTAACTACACGACAAAGACGACAATTGAGACCCTAACTAATAAGAAGAAAACACTCCCTTTAACATAAAAACACTACTAGATTCAATTAGTCACCAAAGAATATGCACCATTGTTCAGGGTACTTCAAGAAATATCATTCTATCAACAGGTATATCGCATTATAAGATGCTGACACATTAGCACATACAAAGCAGAGAATGCAAAATATGCCAAGAACCCCCAAGTATCAAAAGCCCACAGAAATTTGTTTCTAACAGCTGCCTCCTCCCCAGGTGTGTAATCATTCTTGATATGTAATATCTCACGCATTTCTTCAACTGAGTTATCTTTCATCATATCTGCCGCAATTTGGCAGCCCAAATGCAGAAGTCCCGCAACATTGAAATACAAAAATAAAATGGTTATATATCCATCAGAAGCAAATTTTGATTTTGGTATGTGTAGTTAAATATGTAGATTATTGTAAAAAAAATCATGTTCACAGATGCTCTTTCTTTTATTTTTATCTAGCAAACTACTTTTCTAATTCAAACTTTTTGTATAAATTTAGATTTGATGAGGGAATATCTGGCACAGCAACAATATTGACCCACATCAGCACCATGAAACAACGACACCAGCCCATTAAACTAGCCAATTCATGAGTAATATTTTACAATTGGGATGAATGCAGAAAGGATCAGCAAATGAACCGAGATAATAAATCTATTCTACAAAAACGAATTGAAAATATTAATGAAGTTTCAAGTCAACCGAGAATCAGAAATCAAAACATGTTATATTTGGACAATAGATATCGCCTTTGTCCAAGCAATCCGTCATAAATAACATCACAGAGCAGGATCAAGAGTGAACTGTTGGAAAATTGCAGCATTGCATAGCAGAGACAATATAATATAATTACTTATATTCAATTTATGACCCATATCAAACATAAATTACTACACTCTCTCCCTCTTATGAAGAATTCCTAAAATTATACTTTTCTTTTATGGTAGAAACTTAAACTAGCAAAACAGCTATTGTTAAGGTTATTTTTTATAATGTAACAACTCTTAGTCTGGAAGAGTTAATTTAGGCACAAAACTATATATTCTCATCCGAAAAATTGTACAGGCATAGTTCTACAAATTCTTCAAAAGGGATCCAAGTTTTAACTTCGGTTAATATGTTCGCAAATATTGCCTGCAATATGATTTTAAGAACTCTTCACCTGGGGCAAAATTTTGAACTTGTATTAATTGATACGTAAACATAGTCTGTGATATCATTCTACAAACTCTTCATCTGGGATCCACATCGATTTTTTTTTTTTTTGCGACGAAGGGTCTAATACTCTAATTACAATGGGTTATCTTGACAAGATGGTCAAGTAAATACTACTATTGTTAAGTGAAATCCTCTCATTAGTAATATCACAAACATTCTCTTCGATCCTTGTGACACCATTTGTAAATTTGTAACAGATCACTGAAATGTTTACAAATTACAATCTATCTATTATATATCCAGTAACAGAATCAAACAGATCCCCCATTTTAACATCAAGAACAGGTCGCTTCAAAATAAAAAATAAAAAAAATCAAGAATAGGCATCACTTGTTATTATTTCTCAAAGATCAAGAGAGAAGAAGAGATTGATAAACAACAAACCTGTATGAGATCAAAGAGGACCTTCCAATCAACACGCCTCAGTCGAGCACGAAACAGGTCGCTCCTCGTAACCTCTGGATTCAGTTTGAAATCCTTACCCTCCTCTGTATCATTGACATGGAGCTCACAATACTCGATAACCATCTGGAGAGTGCTCGACTTCACTTCCGGCACTGGGATGAGCTCGTCTGGGTAGTCTTCCCCATCGTCAAACCACGCGGCGATGGTCTTCGATTTCATCGCAACCTCCTCCTTGATCATGAATGCCTCATGATCGCTGCTCTTAAGGCGTGTCATCGGTTCATCGCTAGGATTTGAGGTTTCTCCGCTCAGTGCCATGTCGATCGATCGAGAGATTAAAGATCAACGAAAGAGGAAAAAGAAGAGAAGTGCGAGTAAGAGTGAAGCCGTTTCGACTTCTCTGTCTTCTGGCATGGCGTTAAAAAGGGATTTGACCTTGACCATGGGACTTCCATATTGAATACACGCGGTGTTGCAGTGCATAAATCTGAACTGATCACCATTAAGGAAAGCAATATCTTCTTTATTCGTTTTAAGCCGTCGGATAAAAAATGGACGTGTCTGATAAAGTTTAAAAGCAAAATAATAGCGAAATAGTATTTTTAAGGAACAAATTGATATTATAAAATAAAATTGAAGAACCAACACGATATTTTTTTGTTAAGTTCAACCAAAACGATTTTTGAGTGATACTTTAAAGACCATTTTTCATAATTTACTCAAAAAAATTGTTGTTCATATCCAGAACAACATTTTGGAGAAAAATTAAGGCATTGATAATTTCATTTACCAAATATTCATTGTCCTCTTTATCACAATAAAAGTGCACCTAACAATATTCACTAAATCTATTATTTACATTGAATATTTGTTAAAAAAAAAATGTGTGCAATTTGTAATGCGCTCGTCGATAATTTAATGTAAGTAAATATTTCAACATGCTTAAAAATGCATGGAAGATACACTTAACCAGATTCACTATTTAAATTGCTACTTCCGTTATTACATTTGTATACAAGCATTTCCTTTTTGTTTTGTTTTGGAGCTCATTCAATGTACTAAATGAATGTTACTTTTAATTATTTATTTAAGTTCTCCATCAGAAAAATTATTTAATCAAGTATTCCATTAGAAAATTTATTTAACTAAGTAGGTATGGGTACATTGTAAATATATACACACTAGTTGTATAGTCGGGCTTCGCTCGACCACTGACGGCCTCTGAACTTATGCGGAAATCATAAAAATAAAAATAAAAAGATAGTCCCGCTTCGCGGGACCACCGACAGCCTTCGAACTATGTGGGAACAGTAAAAAAAAATAGGGTTTGCTACATTGTTTTCACTATTCACCACTACAGTGAAAATATTGTAGTTGATACCATGAAATCTATAGTGCATCCACAACCCAACCATTATATATATATATATATATATATATATATATATATATATATATATATATACATACATATGGAGGAGGGATCCAATTACAACATTTTTTATTTTACAACACTCATTTTTTAAAATTGCAAAGTCCACATTGTTTATCCGAACCGTTCATCATGATCTCCATAATAAAACAAACGTGCAGACCAAATTTTATATATATATATTTTTTTGTATTTATTAAGATGAATATAAAATTCAATGGTTCGAATTTGTCTGAATTTGCCGAATTTTGTATACATCTTAATAAATACTATATGAATTAAAAAAATGTAAAATTTTTTCTGGATTCTTGTTTTATTGTGGAAATCATGATGAATGGTTCGGATCAACAAATTGGACTTTAAAATTTTAAAAAATGAGTGTTGTAAGAATAGTGTCAAGAAAATATGTTGTAATATATGACATTTTCACGTGCTTCTTAATGCAATGACGATACACTCGATAAAAGTTCATTAAACATGTAAATCTAATGCATGACAATTATACACACAATTTTGAATAAGTCGATATTTAAACTTGCTCTGAGGTTCAAGTTCCATCTCAAATGACTGTCAAATGAAGATGATATCGATCTTTTGTTCTTATAATAGATTCGTCAAATTTAAAATTCAACGAGGTACCATTGTGCTTGTAGAAATTGAAATGTTGAGCGCGGAGATAAATTTTGGTGTATATGCACCGACTTTGCCCTTCATCCATCAATAATAATCTCTCTCACCCGGCTTAATTAGCATGTCCTCAGAAATGAAAAAATAAAAATACGAAGTATGTCCTTACATAAGATGATTTTCGCTTTGAACTAATCCAGCTCTCAAATTCTTCTATATTTTTTGTTTTCCTCCGAATTCTTAATTTTTTTTTATATTTTCTTACGTTTTTTTTTCATGAAGCAGTAGATGAAAAGTATACTTATTTTTCATAAAAAAAATTCATAAAGTGTGAACTATTACAATAATGAAGAAAAGAAAATAAAATAGAACAAAAGATACATTTAATGAAACTACCCTATTTCATTTCAAATTAGGCGAGTCGGCCTTGTTTGTCTACGTTGTATTGAAACTAGTTGGATGGTCGCGCGATCGCTGACGGCCTCTGAATCTATGCAGGAACTATAAAAATAAAAATAAAAAATCGAATTGCTATAGTGTTTTTACTATTCATTGCTACAGTGAAAACATTATAGCTGAAACTGTGTAAGCTATAGTGATCCATGCATTGCCCCTTTATATATGTTTATATTATCCAAAATTACAATTGTATAGTACCTTGGGCCGAAATTTTTTTAATAATATCATTTATCACTAAAATTAAACATTTAGAAAAAAGATCGAAATCTCCTACCACCACAGATGACATTTGCGGCTTTAAAAATCTATATCCGCACATGTCATATGTGACTTTAAAACGTGTCAAGTTATTGAGCAACAATTTCTCTCCCCACATACCTCCTTGTTTCTGTCAAAAAAAAAAAAACAATAGCTGCAATCCCATCTGCGGCTTTAAAAAAAACGTAAATCCACCAGAACTCCTCTTTCTCCCACCCCACTTGATTCTTGGTTCCATCATTACCGAAGTCAAAGGAAGAGAGGAGAAAATAAGCGCAGCGATATTTCGAGCGCACGTTTTGATATATCGAGAGCATCTGTGCTTACTGTAGTACTCAAAATTGCACTAGCTGCTCTCGATATATCAAAACTTGCGCTCGAAATATCAGCTGTCGAAAATAAAAGGTACCTACGGCTTTTGGTTGTATTTTTAGTCTTCATATCTCAAGCAAGAAAGGGCACCACTAACTAGCGCTGTCAAAAATTATGTTTCTGACATGTTCCTTTTTCGTTTCGCTCGAACAAAACGTTAAACATAACTGATTTTGGTTACGCTGGGTGAACGAAACAGAACAAAGAACGAATTTGGGTTTTGCTGATTAAACGAAAATTAAACGAAAATAACTAATTTCGTTTCATTTCTGTCATTTCTGACGTATATCAATTCTACCTAGTTGTTATTATACAAATGGCAGAGGAGAAGACGGAGATATCGAGATAGTTCTGATAAAAAACCCTAACCCCTCTCTCATGCGCCGTTCTCTTTCCCTCCTTCTCTCCTCTTTCTCTCTCGCATGCGAGGCGATTCTCTAAAACTCTCTTGATTTCTCAGATTCTTGTCTCCCTCTAGTAAATCTCTGATAATTTGATCTCTGATCAACTATGCTTAGCCCCGTTGACCTATATGTGACGGTGGCATCTAATCTGGTCCCCTTGATATGCCGTAAAAGCATATATGAATTTTAGCATTTTAGGTGCTAATTTAACTAAATTAATCTCGTTTTATGCTCATTTTACTTTATTTAGCGTGCAAAACTTTGTACTGTCCATTTTTCATTGTTTCATGACAGGTACAAGAGATTTGGAGCAAAACGGAGCATTAACGGGGCATTGGAGTGAATAAACAGAGCGAAACGAGACCCGAAACACATCTTTGTGGGCCGTAAATCTTCACGATTTTCTCTGAAAGTTGGATGCACTTGTTTGCGGGCCGTAAAGACCCTTTGTGGGTCGCAAAGATCAGGGCGGTTCTGCTGAAACTTGCCCGTTTTGAGATTTTCCAAGAGAGAAACATCTATAAATTGCTCTTTTCTTCCCCAAATTCGATATGATCTTCCTGTGGGCTTTTCTTCTTGAAGAACAAGGTGATTTTGGAGCTTTTCTTGGTGATTCCAGGGTTGAGCAAGGCTTAGAGTAAGGATTCGATCTCGCTTCATCGATTTTATTGATTATTCTTCTTTTTCTCTTTTCTATTTCATTATGTCTCTTGTTCTTGTGCTTGTTTGTATTCCCATGAGAGGCTAAACACCTCTCTAGGGCTTAGGATGTAATACTTGTGAATTTGCAACACTTTTGTTGAATGAATTGTTTGTTTGTTTCATCTCTTTTGTTATATCGATTAATGTTAGGGTTTTGGTAAAATATGGTGAGAACTTGATTACTTGACCCCGAACTGAAAGAGATGCTTGTACCAATAATAGAAATCGAGAGGAAAGTTTATTGTGCAAGGGAATTTGTAGAATTGCTTAGGAAAATTCATCAACGTGTAATTGCATGATAATTAGACTAAGTAATTATTACACGGCTTGAACCTTAATTACAATCATAAGTTGGGTTAGACTAACTATCAACTTGACTTATGGTTGTAGAGATATCAATTGGAGAAATCCGAGAATTGATATCTCTATGTGTATGCCTTCCAAACAAATAAATAATTAACTCAACAAATTATCCTTAGAAAACAAGTGATTATTATCTTAAGTGCCTAGAATTCATCTTATTGCTCACAAAATATCTTTTTACTTGCTTATTTACTTTAATTGCAAAATTAGGGCTATAAAGAACAACCAAACTATTTCTCCTTTATTGCTTTGATTGTTTAGGATTTTAGTTAATTAAATTTGGTAGAGATCAGCTTATACAGGTGTTCGATACCTAGATAGTACCAACGACAGTTGTACACTTGCAACTACAATTCGATATTTAGGTTTTAAAACTTGAGAAAATTAATAATGCAAAATACCGCATCAAGTTTTTGGCACCGTTGTCGGAGATAACGATATTTAGACCAAATTTAGTAATTGAAAACTTATACAATTTATTCTTTTATTCTTACTTTTCTTTGATCTTTGTTGCTCACTTGTCTTCCAGTTTTTCTTGTTTTGTAGGATTGCATTCTGGCAGACGAGGTCACACGCACACCAATCAATCAAACCCGTGTGGCCGCCGAACCTAACTCATCGAAAGTAATCCTAGCAAGAGAAAGGGCACGACCACACCGAAGGTTACTCCATCTCCTTGAACCAAGGTATCTCAACATGAACGGAGAAAACGGAACCAATGGTGGGTAGGATATGGCAACTCTTCAAGCGCGAATTGTGGAGCTCACCGTGATCATTGCGCAAAACAATGCTAATGTCGCCAACAATCAAGTTGATCCAAACCGGCCTCTCCGAGAGTACACCGCTCCGCAAGCCGATGTGATTCATTTGGGGTACACGGTACCTAACATCCGGACGGAGGAGTACTAAATCAACCCAGCTTGGATTGCTTCAATACAATGCACTCTCTTCCATGGCTATCCAAATGAGGACGTCGTGCAACACTTGACGAATTTTGAGGAGTTGTGTTGTACTCAGAAGGTGCGCACCATTAGCAATGATGACTTGAAGAGGATGACCTTCACATTCACTTTGACGAACAAGGCAAAGAATTGGATAAGGATTCAACGCCCCGACAACATGGATTCTTGGGCGAAGATCTCCAATGCTTTCCTCAACCAATTCTTCCTGCCGGGCAAGACGGAGGGCATTCGTCACCAAATTCACAACTTTCGATAAGAGTATGACGAGACCTTGACCGACGTGTGGGACCGATTTAATGGGTTGCGAAGGAGTTGCCCGCACCATGGCATTCAAGATTGGTCCCTCCTTCGCATTTTCTATGGTGGCCTATGCAATCATGATAGGCAAATCTTAGATGCGGCGGTCGGAGGATGTTTGTGCGAGCGACATATCGTGAAGGCTTTAGGTTGATTGACAACATGGCGCTCAACCAAACTCAGTTCCACAAGCCGAGGGAGGATCCGGCGTACATCAACGCCAAGATGAAAAAGGAGGAAGAAAAGGATAAGTTACTTGAAGAAATCGCCGCTCTCAAGAAGCAAATTACCGGTCTCATGGTTAATGCGGTTAATTCTAATCATTATCCTCCTATTTCTCAATTTCCTCCTTGCAATTTTTGTGGTGGTAATGATCATTTGTCGGTAAATTATGGGATGTATATTCCTAATGAGGGGGGTTGTGATGAAGTGAATGCCATAAATCAAGGTAACCATAGACCTAACAACAACTACAATTATTATTTCAACACTTATAACCCGGGATTGAGAGATCATTCTAACTTCTCTTGGAGAAACAATAATAACAACAATCAAACCAAGAGAACCACGAAGGTCAATACCAAAAATGGGGGAATTTTTCAAAACCAAGGGTATAATCAAAATTGGGGAAACCAAAATACCGATAACAATGCAAGTGCGGGCAATACCCAACCGAGTTCTAACATTGAAAAGATGCTTGAGGCTTTCATGCAAAGTCAAAAATAGGAAATACAAGAGCTCAAGAATCGAGTTCAATTGATTGCCACGCAAAACAAGCTTTCGGAGACGCAAGTAGCGCAACAAGCCTCGTCTTCCACTAGGCTGACCGGTTCTCTTCCTCCAAAACCGAATTTGAACCCGAGAGGAGTGATGGCAGTGCAACATGCTATTTGTGGCGAGGATCCTTCGATGCCAAGTATTGATGTGGCAAAGAAGAGCGATGGAGGCAAGCATGCAAGCGGCAAGGAACTGATTCTCCCATCCGAGGTATAAAGCTCAAAGGAATCTTCCGAGCCATCCAAGGCAAATGATGGACCCAAGGTAAGCACAGAGGTACCCCCGTTATGTACCTCCGCACAGGTATGCACCTTTCCCTTCTCGCCTCAAAAAGGATGACAAAACCAAAGAGCAATTCTCCAAATTTATTAAGGTATTGAAACAATTGCACATTAGCTTGTCATTAACCGAGGTTATAACACAAATGCCCATTTATGCCAAGTTCTTTAAGGATATTCTCTCTAATAGACATAAATTGAAAGAGGTACAAGTGGTCTCCCTTACCAACTTACCTAAAAAGCTTTATTACCCTGGTAAATTTTCTATACCATGTGTCGTAAAAGCGTATATGCATTTTAGCGTTTTTAGGTACTAATTTAACTCAATTAATCTCTTTTTATGCTCCATTTTACTTTATTTAGCGTGCAAAGCCTTATACTGTCCAATTTTCATTGTTTCATGAGAGGTACAAGAGATTTGGAGCAAAATGGAGCGTTAACGGGGCATTGGAGCGAATAAACAGAGCAAAACGAACCCGAAACACATCTTTGTGGGCCGTAAATCTTCACGATTTTTCTCGGAAAGTTGGATGCACTTGTTTGCGGGCCATAAAGACCCTTTGCGAGTCGGAAAGATCAGGGCGATTCTGCTGAAACTTGCCCGTTTTGAGATTTCCCAGAGAGAAACTTCTATAAATTGTTATTTTCTTCCACAAATTCGATATGATCTTCCTGGTGGCTTTTCTTCTTGAAGAACAAGGTAATTTTGGAGCTTTTCTCGGTGATTCTAGAATTGATCAAGGCTTGGAGTAAGGATTCGATCTCACTTCATCGGTTTTATTGATTATTCTTCTTTTTCTCTTCTCTATTTCATCATATCTCTTGTTCTTGTGCTTGTTTGTATTCCCATGAGAGGCTAAACACCTCTCTAGGGGCTTAGGATGTAATACTTGTGAATTTGCAACGTTTTTGTAGAATGAATTGTTTGTTTGTTTCATCTCTTTTGTTATATCGATTAATGTTAGGATTTTGGTAAAATATGATGAAAACTTGATTACTTGACCCCGACCTGAAAGAGATACTTGTACCAATAATCGGAACCAAGAGGAAAGTTTATTGTGTAAGGGAAGTTGTAGAATTGCTTAGGAAAATTCGTCAACGCGTAATTGCATGATAATTAGACTAAGTAATTGTTACACGACTTGAACCTTAATTGCAATCATAAGTTGGGTTATGGTTGTAGAGATATCAACTTGGCTTATGGTTGTAGAGATATCAATTGGAGAAATCTGAGAATTGATATCTCTATGTGTATGCCTTCCAAATAAATAAATAATTAACTCAACAAATTATCCTTAGAAAACAAATGATTATTATCCTAAGTGCCTAGAATTCATCATATTGTTACAAAACACCTTTTACTTGCTTATTTACTTTAATTGCAATTTTAGGACTTAAAACAACAACCAACTATTTCCATTTTTATTGCTTTGATTTTTTAGGATTTTAGTTAATTAAATTTGGTAGAGATCGACTTATCCATGTGTTCGATACCTAGGTAGTACCGACGACAGTTGTACACTTGCAACTACAATCCGATATTTAGGTTTTAAAACTTGAGAAAATAATAGTGCAAAATACAGCATCAAGTTTTTGGCGCCGTTGTCGGAGATAACGGTATCTAAACTTAATTTAATAATTGAAAACCTAGACAATTTATTCTTTTATTCTTTTACTCGAAAATTGTTACTAACTTGTTCCAACTTGTCTACTATTTGCTTTGTAAGACTGCATTCTGGAAAACGAAACCCCACACACATCGATCGATCAAACTCGCGTGGTTTTCGAGCCTAATTCATCGGAAGTAGTTCTAGCAAGGGTGAGAGCACGACCAAACCAAAGGTTGCTTCATCTCCTTGAACCAAGGCATCTCGACATGAGTGTATGAAACAGTGAAAACGGTGAAGAAGATATGAAAACTCTCCAAGCGCAAATTGTGGAGCTTACCGAGATCATTGCGCGAAACAATGCTAATGCCGCCAACAATCAAGTTGATCCAAGTTAGCCTCTCCGAGAGTACACCGCTCCACGAGCCGATGAGATTCATTTGGGGTACACAACACCTAATATCCGGGCGGAGGAGTACCAAATCAATCGGGCTTGGATTGCTTCGATTCAATGCACTCTCTTCCATGGTTATCCAAACGAAGACGTCGTGCAACACTTGGCAAATTTTGAGGAGTTGTGTTTAACTCAAAAGATTCGCACCATAAGCAATGACGATTTGAAGAGGATGACTTTCACATTCACTTTGGCGGACAAGGCTAAGAATTGGATAAGAAGTCAACGCCGCGACAACATGGATACTTGGGCGAAGATCTCCAATACTTTCTTCAACCGATTCTTCCCGCCAGGCAAGACCTATGGCATTCGTCATCAAATTCACAACTTTCGACAAGAATATGATAAGACTTTGACCGACGCATGGGACCGGTTTAATGGGTAGCAGAGGAGTTGTCCGCATCACGGTATTCAAGAGTGGTCCCTTCTTCGCATCTTCTATGGTGGCCTAAGCAATCATGATAGGCAAATTTTGGATGTGGCGGCTGAAGGATGTTTGTGTGATCGCACCATTGATGAGGGTTTTCGTTTGATTGACAATATGGCGCTCAACCAAACCCAATTCCACAAGCCAATGGAGGATCCGGCGTACATCAACGCCAAGATGAACAAGGTGGAAGGAAAGGACAAATTGCTTGAAGAAATTACCTCTCTCAAGAAGCAAATTATCGGTCTCACGGTTAATGCGGTTAATTTTAATCCTCCTCCGTCTATTTCTCAATTTCCTCCTAACATTTTTTGTGGTGGTAATGACCATTTGTCGGTAAATTGTTGGATGCATATACATTGGGAG